>CM059434.1:397069-489646 GCA_030390025.1 Squalus acanthias | reverse complement strand
CCCCCCTCCGCACTCACTTTGACCGAGAAGACCACCGCCGTTAAGCCGAGGCAGCAGAAGTTCATGTAGGAGAGGCTGGCGAGGGACCAGACCAAGTGGTCGCGGACCGGCAGCACATTTGAGTCCGGCGGGTCGGTGCGGGGGTCACTCTGGTCGGATCGGTCCGACATGTGGCTGGACTCGGGAAGAGCGCACTGGGAAGCGGTGCCCTGCCTCGGGTATTTATAGGCAGGGGCGGTGCGAGCACGAACTGCCCGAGTGCTTCCAGAGTAACAGCTCAGAGTGAACACTGCATGTGAAGGACTCCCAGAGCGTGCGATACACTGGGTGTGTATTATCCCAGAGTGTGCGATACACTGGGTGTGTATTATCCCAGAGCGTGCGATACACTGGGTGTGTATTATCCCAGAGCGTGCGATACACTGGGTGTGTATTATCCCAGAGCGTGCGATACACTGGGTGTGTATTATCCCAGAGTGTGCGATACACTGGGTGTGTATTATCCCAGAGTGTGCGATACACTGGGTGTGTATTATCCCAGAGTGTGCGATACACTGGGTGTGTAATACTCTTACAGTGGGGGAGACACTGGGTGTGTAATACTCCGACAGTGGGGGAGACACTGGGTGTGTAATACTCTCGACAGTGGGTGAGACACTGGGTGTGTAATACTCCGACAGTGGGGGAGACACTGGGTGTGTAATACTCCGACAGTGGGGGAGACACTGGGTGTGTAATACTCCGACAGTGGGTGAGACACTGGGTGTGTAATACTCCGACAGCGTGCGATACACTGGGTGTGTAATACTCCGACAGTGGGTGAGACACTGGGTGTGTAATACTCCGACAGTGGGGGAGACACTGGGTGTGTAATACTCCGACAGTGGGGGAGACACTGGGTGTGTAATACTCCGACAGTGTGCGATACACTGGGTGTGTAATACTCCGACAGTGGGGGAGACACTGGGTGTGTAATACTCCGACAGTGGGGGAGACACTGGGTGTGTAATACTCCGACAGTCGGGGAGACCAGCTTTATTTTTCCAGATACTTTTAAAAACTAAAATCAAATTTTTAAACTGTCATGGTGGGATTTGAACTCTCAGTTTCTGGATTATTAGTCCAGTAACATAGCTACTAAACTACTGCACCCCTAACCATTACATTACTGTACCGCTGCAATGGATATAAAGGATCCCATGGCACGATTAAAGTAGAGCTAGGAGTTCTCCCTTTGTCCTGGTCAACATTTATCCCTCAGCAAAAACACTGAAACTGATTGGTCATTTATCTCATTGCTGTTTCTGGGATCTTCCTGTGTGCAAATTAGCTACTTTATTTGCATACATGACAGTGATTTGGGACATTCCACATATGTGAAAGACACTACAGCACGATTCTCTCTTACAAAATCTGATATTGAGACAGAGAAAAATTCCGTTAAACATCTTCTGAAGGAAGGAAGTTGTTTCTCAAACATCCAGAGGACAGAGTTCAGTCACCACCATAAAAGGAGAATCAGTTTTGCCGATTGGTAAGTGTTTGCAGTGAAGGGACTGGAGAAGCTGGGATTGTTCTCCTTAGAGCAGAGAAGGTTAAGGGGAGATTTAATGGAGGCGTTCAAAATCATGAAGGGTTTTGATAGAGTCAATAAGGAGAAACAGTTTCCAGTGGCAGGAGGGTTGGTAACCAGAGGACACAGATTGAAGATAATTGGCAAAAGGACCAGAGTGGGAGAGGAGGAGAATGTTTTTACGCAGCGAGTTGTTGTGATCTGGAATTCACTGCCTGAAAAAGCAAATTGAATAATATCTTTCAACAGGGAAATTTTTAAAAATTCAGTCACAGGATATGAGCAGTGCTGGCAAGGCCAACATTGATTGTCATCCTTGGATAAATTTGATAAATACTTGAAAGGAAAAAAATAACAGGGCAATAGGGAAAGAGTAGGATTTTTTTTATCCAGGCTGCCACTACACTACACCAAATATTTACCCAATATCTTTTTGAAAGTTATTATAGTTAAAGGCACTATATCAATGCAAGATGTTGTTGTTAACGCGTGGCTGGAGAAATGGTGCACGAGGGAGGGCTTCAGATTCCTGGGGCATTGGGACCAGTTCTGGGGCAGGAGGGACCACTTCAAGTAGGAGGGGTTGCACCTTCACAGAACTGGTATCAATGTCCTGTGGGAAGGTTAACTAGTGCTGTGGAGATGGTTTAAACTAATGTGGCAGGAGGATGGGCATTAGGGAGAAACAAGTTGCACAGGTGACTGGGAAAGGCAAATAGCACTAGAGTAAAGAATAGTTCAGAAATAGGCGGGATCTGACAGCGGGCAAATGCGACGCAGTCTAAGACGGGTTTGGAGTGCATGTGTGTAAATGCACAGAGTGCGGTAAGTAAGGTTGGTGAGCTGCAGGCACAAGTCGTCACCTGGGACTATGATATAGAGTCATGGAGGCACAGAACGAGGCCATTCGGCCCATCGAGTCCGTGCCGGCTCTCTGTAGAGCAATCCAGTCAGTTCCACACCCCCGCTCTATCCCCGTAGCCCTGCAAGCTTATTTCCCTCAAGTGCCGATCCAGTCTCCCCTTGAAAACATTGAGTGTCTCCGCTTCCACCACTTCTGTCGGCAGCGAATTCCAGGTCCTCATCACTTGCTGCGTAAAAAAGTTTTTCCTCACATCCCCCCTGTCTCTCTTGCCCAAAACCTTAAATCTGTGTCCCCTAGTCCTTGTACCATCAACTAGTGGGAACAGCCTTTCCCCGTCTAGCCTATCTAAACCCGTCATAATCTTGTACACCTCTATCAAATCACCCCTCAACCTCCTTTGCTCTAATGAAAAAAAATCCAGCTTCTCCAACCTGTCCTTGTAGCTAAGATCCCCCATCCCCGGAACCATTCTGGTAAATCTCCTCTGCACCCTCTCAAGGGCCTTCACATCCTTCCTAAAGTGTGGTGACCAGAACTGGACACAATACTCCAGTTGTGGCCTAACCAGCGCTTTATAAAGGTTCAGCATAACTTCTCTACTTTTGTATTCAATACCTCTATTTATGAAGCCCAAGATCCCATATGCTTTGCTAACCACTCTCTCAATATGTCCCGTCACCTTCAGGGACCTGTGCACATTAACTTCCAGGTCCCTCTGTCCCTGCACACTCTTTAAAACTGTGCCATTAAGTGTTTATTGCCTCTCCCTGTTCCTTATGCCAAAATGCATCACCTCACACTTCTCTGTATTAAATTCCATCTGCCACTTGTCTGCCCATTCTGCTAGCCTTTCTATGTCCTGTTGCAGTCGATTGGTATCATCCTCACTGTTTGCCACACCCCCAAGTTTGGTGTCATCAGCAAATTTAGAAATTCTACTCTGTATTCCAATATCCAGGTCATTTATATATATCAAAAAAAGCAGTGGCCCCAGCACTGACCCTTGGGGAACACCACTGTCTACCATCCTCCAGTCTGAAAAATAGCCATTTACCACAACTCGCTGTTTTCTGTCCTTAAGCCAATTCCCTATCCAAGCTGCTACTGACCCGTCTATTCCATGAGCCTCAATTTTGTTAACCAACCTTCTATGTGGTACTTTGTCAAACGCCTTCCGAAAATCCATGTAGACAACATCCATTGCATTCCCTTCATCAGTCCTCTCTGTTCATCAAAAAAATCAATTAGACTAGTCAAACACGATCTGCCTTTTACAAATCCGTGTTGGTTCTCCTTAATTAGCTTAAACCTCTCCAAATGCTCCGTTAAATTTTTCCTTGATTATTGTTTCTAAAACTTTACCCACCACTGATGTTAAACTGACCGGCCTGTAGTTGCTAGGATTGTCCTTACACCCTTTCTTGAACAATGGTGTCGTGTCACACACTTTCCAATCCTCAGGCACCTCCCCTGCATCTGAGGAAGATTGGAAAATTATGGCAAGCTCTTCTGCTATCTCCTCCCCCAATTCCCTGCAGTAACCTGGGATGCAAGCCATCTGGACCAGGTGACTTGTCCACTCTAAGCATACCCAGCCTTTCTAGTACATCCTGTCTATCAATTTTCACCCCTTCCATTCCACATAAAAACATAAGAATTAGGAGCAGGAGTAGGCCATACAGCCCCTCGAGCCTGCTCCGCCATTCAATAAGATCATGGCTGATCATCGACCTCAACTCCACTTTCCTGCCCGATCTCCATATCCCTTGATTCCCCTAGAGTCCAAAAATCTATCGATCTCAGCCTTGAATATACTCAGAGATTCAGCATTCACAGCCCTCTGGGGCAGAGAATTCCAAAGATTCACAACCCTCTGAGTGAAGAAATTCCTCCTCATCTCAGTCTTAAATGGCCGACCCCTTATCCTGAGACAATGCCCCCTAGTTCGAGACACTCCAGCCAGGGGAAACAACCTCTCAGCATCAACCTTGTCAATCGCCTTCAGAATCTTGAAAATACTCAGCAGGTCAGGCAGCATCTGTAGAGAGAGAAACAATGTTAACGTTTCAGGTCGATCACCCTTCGTCAGATTTATTTCAGATTTCCAGCATCCACAGTACTTTGCTTTTGTCCCTTCAGAATCTTGTATGTTTCAATGAGATCACCTCTCATTCTTCTAAATCCCAGAGAGTATAGGCCCATTCTACACAATCTCTCATCATATGACAGCCCTCTCATCCCAGGAATCAATCTAGTGAACCTTCGTTGCACCGCCTCCAGGGCAAGTACATCCTTCCTTGGATAAGGAGACCAAAACTGTGCACAGTACTCCAGGTGTGGTCTCACCAAGGCCCTGTACAATTGTAGCAAGACTTCCTTACTCTTGCACTCCAAGCCTCTAGCAATAAAGGCCAACGTGCCATTTGCCTTCCTTATTGCTTGCTGTACCTGCATGCTAGCTTTCTGTGTTTCTTGCACGAGGACACCCAAATCTCTCTCAACACCAACATTTGAAAGTTTTTCACCATTTAAAAAAAATTCTGTTTTTCCATTCTTCCTATCAAAATAAATAACCTCACATTTCCCGACATTAACCTCCATCTGTCACCTTACTGCCCACTCATTTAGTCTATCTATATCCCTTTGCAGACTCTTTGGGCTAGACCTCCGTGCCCTCTTGCCAGGAGGCGGGAAGCCGTCCTGCCCTGGGTCCCATCTCCTTGGAGGCGGGAAGGGATTAAAGCCTATTAACTGCCTGTTAACAGGTAGTTAACAGGCAGAAAATAGGATTATCCCCATTTTTCGTGCTGAAGTGCAGGCTTCCCGACCTGGGGGAACCCCGTCAGGATGTAGGAGGGGAGTAGGAGGTCTGCGGGGGTCGGAGGGGTCTGAAAGTGCGATGTAGAGGTGAGTGATGGGTGCAACTGTGGAATGGTAATTATGTGAGGTGAGTGTAAAGTGTTAGAAAATGTTAACTTTCCTTTGTTTCTGCCTAAAGCCTTCAGCCGCTGTAGAGACGGACATAGAAACATATATAGAAACATAGAAGATAGGAGCAGGAGTAGGTCATTCGGCCCCTCAAGCCTGCTCCGTCATTCGATGAGATCATGGCTGATCATCCAAACTCAGTACCCTGTACCTGCCTTCTCCCCATATCCCTTGATACCTTTAGCTTGAAGAAATATATCTAACTGATTCTTGAATATATTTAATGACTTGGCCTCAACTACCTTCTGTGGTAGAGAATTCCACAGGTTCACCACTCTCTGGGTGAAGAAATTCTTCCTCATTTCTGTGCTAAATGGCTTACCCCTTATCCTTAGATTATGACTCCTGGTTCTGCACTCTCCGACTATCGGGAACATTCTTCCTGCATCATGTTTGTCCAGACCTGTCAGAATTTTATGTTTCGATGAGATCCCCTCTCATTCTTCTATACTTCAGCGAGTAGAAGCCCAATCGACCCAATCTCTCCTCATATGTCATTCCTGCCATCCCAGGTATCAGCCTTGTGAATCTTCGCTGAACTCCTTCCATGGCAAGAACATCCTTCCTCAGATAAGGCGACCAAAACTGCACACAGTACTCAAGGTGTGGTTTCACCAAGGCCCTGTACAACTGCAGCAGGACATCCCTGTTCCTATACTCAAACCCTTTCGCTATGAAGGCCAACATACCATTTGCCTTCTTCACCACCTGCTGCACCTGCATGCTTACCTTCAGCGACTGGTGCACAAGGTCACCCAGGTCTCGTTGCACTTCCCCTTCTCCCAATCTATTGCCATTCAGATAATAGTCTGCCTTTCTGTTTTTGACACCAAAGTGGATAACCTCGCATTTATCCATGTTATATTGCATCTGCCATGCTTCTGCCCACTCACCCAACCTGTCCAAATCATCCTGGAGTTTCTCGGTATCCTCCTCGCAGCACACACTCCCACCCAGCTTTGTGTCATCTGCAAACTTGGAGATATTACATTTAGTTCCCTTATCTAGATCATTAATGTATATTGTGAATAGCTGGGGTCCAAGGACCGATCCCTGCGGTACCCCACTAGTCACTGCCTGCCACTTGGAAAAAGACCCATTAATTCCTACTCTCTGCTTTCTGTCCGCCAACCAGTTCTCTATCCAAGTCAATACCTTGCCCCCAATCCCATGTGCCTCAACTTTACACGCTAATCTCTTATGCGGGACCTTATCGAAAGCCTTTTGAAAGCCCAAATACACCACATCTACTGGTTCTCCCTTATCTATTTTCCCAGTTACATCCTCACAAAATTCCAGTAGATTAGTCAAGCACGATTTACCTTTTGTAAATCCATGTTGACTTTGTCCGATCCTGTCACTGTTTTTCAAGTGCTCAGCTATTACATCCTTTATAATGGACTCTAGCATTTTCCCCACTACCGATGTCAGGCTTACCAGTCTGTAAATCCCCGCTTTCTCTCTACCACCCTTTTTGAATAGTGGGGTAACATTAGCTACCCTCCAATCCATGGGTACAGTTCCAGATTCCATCGAATGTTGGAAGATGATCAGCAATGCATCTACTATTTCTAGGGCCACTTTCTTAAGTACCCTAGGATGTAGATTATCAGGCCCTGGGGATTTATCGGCCTTCAATCCCTGTCAATTTCCCTGATACCATTTCCCTGCAATACTGATTTCTTTCAGTTCCTCCCTTTCATCAGACCCTATGTTCACCAACATCTCTGGGAGGTTATTTGTGTCCTCCTTTGTGAAGACAGAACCAAAATATGCATTTAATTGGTCTCTCATTTCTTTGTTCCCCATTATAACTTCACCCGCTTCTGACTGCAAGGGACCTACACTTGATTTCACTAATCTTTTTCTCTTCACATATCTATAAAAGCTCTTACAGTCAGTTTTTATGTTCCCTGCAAGCTTACTTTCATATTCTGTTTTCCCCTTCTTAATTAATCCCTTTGTCCTCCTTTGTTGAATCCTAAACTGCTCCCAATCCTCAGGGTTACCGCTTTTTCTGGCCAATTTATATGTCCTCTCCTTGAATCTTATGCTATCCCTAATTTCCCTTGTTAGCCACGATTGAGTCACCCTTTTTGTTTTATTCTTATGCCAAAAAGGGATGAACAAATTCTGTAGTTCATCCATGCAGTCTTTGAATGTTTGCCATTGCCTATCCACCGTCAACCCTTTGAGTGTCATTCCCCAATCAATCCTACCCAATTCGCGCCTCATACCATCGTAGTTTCCTTTATTTAAATTCAGGACCCTAGTCTCTGATTCAACTACTTCACTCTCCATCCCAATGAAGAATTCTATCATATTATTATCACTCTGACCCAAGGGGCCTCGTACAACAAGATTGCTAATTAATCCTTTCTCGTTACATAATACCCAATCGAAGATGGCCTGATCTGTGGTTGATTCCTCAACATATTGTTCCAGAAAACCATCCCGTAAGCATTCTAGGAATTCCTCCTCCACTGTATTTTTACTAATTTGGTTAGCCCAATCTATATGTAAATTAAAGTCACCCATGATGACTGCTGTGCTCTTACTGCATGCTTCTCTAATTTCCCTTTTAATGCCATCCCCAACCTCCGTATTACTGTTTGGAGGTCTATATACCACTCCCACTAACGTTTTCTGCCCCTTGTTATTTCTCAGTTCTACCCATACAGATTCTGCATCATCAGAGCTAATATCCTTCCTTTCAATTGTGTTAATCCCCTCTTTAACCAGCAATGCTACCCCACCTCCCTTTCTTTTTTGCCTATCTTTCCTAAATATTGAATACCCCTGGATGTTGAGTTCCCAGCCTTGGCCACCCTGGAGCCATGTTTCTGTAATCCCAATCAAATCGTATTCATTTACCTCTATTTGCGCAGCTAATTCATCCACCTTGTTCTGAATGCTCCTTGCATTAAGACAGAAAGCCTTCAGGCTTGTTTTTTTAATGCTCTCAGACTTATATGAATTATTATTTACTGTGACCATGTTTGATTTAAACCGTTGAGTTCTTTGCCTTCTACTTTTGTTTTTCTCCTTCCTGTCTTTTGCTTTTATCCTTGTTTCCCTTTCCCTTTCCCCATTGTAGAGATCACAGAATGGCTGTTGCATCCTCCGATACAACAGTCAGCTGATTTCTGCAAAGTATAAAGGTTCGATGAGTCCTGAACACAAGGCCTCATCAAACTACACAGAATGTCAGTGTTTGACAGCTTCACAGAGCTGTCAAACGATGATATTTCTTCTTTCAAAAGTTCTTGACAGATGACACATCATACGTTGACATGCTCTGTCACTGACTTCTCCCTAATTGGCCTGCTGAGCCCGCCAGGCGGACTTAACAAGGTCAATCAGGGGAAATTCCCGCTGGTTGGCCAGAAGCTGATGGAGGCGGGACTGAAACCCGGCAATCAGCAGTCCCGCCTCCAACATGTCTCCATTGAGAAAATCCAGCCCTTTGTGTTCTCCTCACAGCTTACTGTCCCACCTAGCTTTGTATCATCAGCAAACTTGGATACATTACACTCGGTCCCTTTCTCTAGGTCATTAATATAGATTGTAAATAGCTGAGGCCCCGACACTGATCCTTGCGGCACCCCACTAGTTACAGCCTGCCAACCTGAAAAAGATCCGTACTCTCTGTTTTCTGTCTGTTAACCAATCCTCTATCCATGCTACTATATTACCCCCAACCCCATGAGCCCTAATCTTGTGTAATAACCTTTTATGTGGCACCTTATTGAATGCCTTTTGGAAATCCAAATATACTATATCCACTGGTTCCCCTTTATCTACCCTGCTAGTTACATCCTCAAAAAACTCTAATAAATTTGTCAAACACGATTTCCCTTTCATAAAACCGTGTTGACTCTGCCTAATCATGTTATGATTTTCTAAATGCCCTGATACCACTTCCTTAACAATGGATTCCAGCATTTCCCTGACAACTGATGTCAGGCTAACTGGCCTGTAGTTTCCTGTTCTATCTCTCCCTCCTTTCTTGATTAGTGCTGTTACATTTGCGACCTTCCAATCCGCTGGGACCATTCTAGAGTCTAGGGAATTTTGGAAGATCAAAACCAAGGCATCCACTATCTCTTCAGCCACCTCTTTTAGAACCCTAGGATGTAGGCTGTCAGGTCCAGGGGATTTGTTGGCTTTTAGTCCCATTACTTTCTCTAGTACTTTTTCTCTAATTATATTAATTATGTTAAGTTCCTTACCCTCATTAGACCCTTGGTTCCCAACCATTTTTGGTATGCTTTTTGTGTCTTCTACTGTGAAGACAGATACAAAATATTTGTTTAACATTTCTGCCATTTCCTTATCCCCCATAATAATTTCTCCTGTCTCAGCCTCTAAGGGACCAATGTTTACTTTTGCTACTCTCTTCCTTTTTACATACTTGTAGAAACTCTTACAATCAGCTTTTATATTTCTTGCTAGTTTTCTCTCATTCTATTTTTTCCCTTTTTATCAATTTTTTGATCACCCTTTGCTGCATTCTGAAACTCTCCCAATCCTCAGGCTTACTATTATTCTTTGCAACATTATAAGCTTCTTCTTTCAACCTAATGCTTTCCTTACAAAAGCAAAATACTGCAGATGCTGGAAATCTGAAATAAAAACAGAAAATGCTGGAAATACTCAGCAGGTCAGGCAGCATCTGTGGAGAGAGAAACAGAGTTAACATTTCAGGTCGATGACCCTTCTTCAGAACTGGAAAAAGCTGGAGATGGAACAGGTTTTTAAGCAAGTGTAGGGGCAGGGAGAGGGGGGAGGGGAGGAAAGAATAAAAGGGAAGGTCTGTGATAGGATGGAAGGCAGGAGAGATTAAGAGACATTAAGAGAGATTAAGAAATGGTGCAAGGCAAAAGGAGATGGTAATGGGACAAGTTAAGAAACAAAAGATGGCTCTTGATGAAGTGTGAATGGCAGAATGAAAGACAGCTGCCATGTGGGAGAGAGAAAAAAAATGCTACCCTTCACTTTTTTTGTTAGCCACGGTTGGATCACTTTTCCCTTGGAGTTTTAGTTTCTCAATGGAATGTATTTTTTTTGAGAATTATGAAATATTTCTTTAAATGCTAGCCACTGCTTATCTACCTCCGCACCTTTTAATCGATTTTTCCAATCTGCCTTGGCCAACTCTCCCCTCACACCTATGTAATTAGTTTTATTTAAGTTTAAGACTCTGGTTTCGGACTTAGGCAAGTCACTCTCAAAATTAATGTGAAATTCTATCATATTATGATCACTCTGCCCCAGAGGATCCTTTACTATGAGATTGCTAATTAACCCTGTCTCATTACATAATACAAGATCTAAAGTATCCTGTTCCCTGGTTGGTTCCATGACATATTGTTCTCGGAAACTGTCCCGAATGCATTCCATGAACTCGTCCTCCAGACTATCTTTGCCTATTTGATTTGTCCAGTCTATATGAAGATTAAAGTCCTCCAAGATTATTGCATTACCTTTGTTGCAAGCTCCTACTATTTCTTGATTAATATTCTGTCCAATGGTATAGATACTGTTAGGGGGCCTATATACTACTCCCACCAGTGTTTTCTGCCCCTTGTTATTCCTTATCTCCACCTATACTGATTCTAATTCTTGATCTTCTGAACCGAGATCTTTTCTCTCTACTGTCCTGATGTCATCCTTTATTATCAGGGTTACTACCCCTCCTTTTCCATTCTGCCTGTCTTTTTGAAATGTCAAGTACCCTGGAACATTTAGTTCCCAACCTTGGCCACCTTGCAACCATGTCTCTGTAATGGCTATTAGATCAAACCCATTTATCTCTATTTGTGCCACAAGTTTATCTATCTTGTTATGAAAGTTTCGTGCATTCAGATAAAGAGCCTTTAATTTAATTTGTTTTTACCATTATTCCCTGCTTTGACCTTATTCTCTGCTGCACTGCTACCGTTAAACTCTCTGTCCCTTCCTGTCACACTCTTCTTATTTTTACCCAAATCGCTACACTGCTCTATTGCCTTGACCTTTCTCTTTAGATTTCTAAATTTCCCCTCACCTGACCCCTCCCCCCCTTTTTTAGTTTAAAGCCCTATCTACAGCCCTAATTATTTAATTTGCCAGGACGCTGATCCGAGCCTGGTTTAAGTGGAGCCCGTCCTGATGGAACAGCTCCCTCTTTCTCCAGTACTGGTGCCAGTGCCCCATGAATTGAAACCCCATTTTCCCACACCACTCTTTGAGCCACGCATTTAACTCTCTGATCTGCTTGACCCTATGCCAATTTGCACGTGGCACAGGTAGTAATCCAGAGATTATTACCCTTGTGGTTCTGCTCATCAATTTAGACCCTAGCTCCTCAAACTCCCTCAGCAGAACCTCATTCGTAGTTCTACCTATGTCGTTGGTTCCTACGTGGACCACTCCAAGTTCTACTCCAGCCGCGAGGTGATATCTTTAACCCTGGCACCGGGCAGGCAACACAGCCTTCGGGACTCTCTTTCGCGGCTGCAGAGAACAGTATCTATCCCCCTGACTATACTGTCCCCTACTACTACCACATTCCTTCCTTCTCCCCCCACTTGGATGGCCCCCTGTACCACAGTGCCGTGGTCAGTTTGCCCATCCTCCCTGTAGTCCTTTTCCTCATCCATACAGGTAGCAAGTTCCTCGTACCTGTTGGACAAGGTCCAGGGCTGAGGCTCCTCCATCACTACATCCTGGGTCCCCATACCTTCCTGACTCACAGTCACACCCTCCTGTCCCTGACCACTGACCAACTCTAAAGTACTACTTAACCTAAAGGGTGCGACTGCCTCCTGGAACAAAGTGTCCAGGTAACTCTCCCCCTCCCTGATGCATCGCAATGTCTGCAGCTCGTACTCCAGCTCAACAATTCTGAGCCGAAGTTCCTCGAGTTGCAGACACTTACTGCAGATGTGGTTGCTCGGGATCGCGATGCTCTCCACAAACTCCCAAATGCTGCAGTTACGACACAACACCTGCCCTGCCATCTCTAACCTTGTTTTATTTATTAATTAATTAGTTAAAGATTTTATTGAATTGATATTTTAGGTTTATTGTTTGATTATTTTATTTAGTTTAAGTTATTAATTTAATAAGTACTAGCAAGTTACAGTTTCTCAGCTCTTAATTTAACCCCTTTCCCTAACTTAGAGAACAAAAAGGAGCTGTAATACTCATCACCCAATCACCTACCTGCTCTCCTGTGACATCACTCTTTGATCTTTTTTTTAATCGGATTTCGCGCTGTCACTGCTTTAATTCAGGTCCCCTCTCGGGCCGCTCTTTATCCTCTCGTCGCTGTCACTGCTTTAATTCAGCTCCGCTCTCGGGCCGCTCTTTATCCTCTCGCCGCTGTCACTGCTTTAATTCAGGTCCCCTCTCGGGCCGCTCTTTATCCTCTCGCCGCTGTCACTGCTTTAATTCAGGTCCCCTCTCGGGCCGCTCTTTATCCTCTCGCCGCTGTCGCTGCTTTAATTCAGGTCCGCTCTCGGGCCGCTCTTTATCCTCTCGCCGCTGTCACTGCTTTAATTCAGGTCCCCTCTCGGGCCGCTCTTTATCCTCTCGCCGCTGTCGCTGCTTTAATTCAGCTCCGCTCTCGGGCCGCTCTTTATCCTCTCGCCGCTGTCACTGCTTTAATTCAGGTCCGCTCTCGGGCCGCTCTTTATCCTCTCGCCGCTGCTTTAATTCAGGTCCGCTCTCGGGCCGCCCTTTATCCTCTCGCCACTGCTTTAATTCAGGTCCGCTCTCGGGCCGCTCTTTATCCTCTCGCCGCTGTCACTGCTTTAATTCAGGTCCGCTCTCGGGCCGCTCTTTATCCTCTCGCCTCTGCCGCTGCTTCTAACTTTTCCACTTCTACTGATATTTTGTCAGCATCCACCTCCTTAGTAAACACAGATACAAAGTACTCATTGAGTATTCTAGCCTTGCCCTGCGCCTCTAAGCATATATCACCTTCTTTGACCCTAATAGGCCCCACCCCGCCTCTTACTACCCGCTTACTGTTTACATGCCGGTAGAAGACGTTTGTGTTCCTCTTTATGTTAACCGCCATTCTACTCTCATATTCTCTCTTTGCCAATCTTATTTTCATCTTCACTTCCCCTCTCAACTTATTGAATTCACCTGACATGCATCATACACCCTCTTTTTTTGTTTCATCATCTTCTCTATCTCCCTCATCATCCAAGGAGCTGTTGCTTTGGTTCCCTTACCCTTCCCTCTTGTTGGAATGTACCTAGCCTGTACTTGGAACATCTCCTCCTTAAAGATCTCCCATTGTTCTATTAGTTTTTCTTTTCAGTCTTTGGTTCCATTTTACTCTGGCTAGATCCTTTTGCATCCCTTTGAAGTTAGCCCTATTCCAGTTTAGAAGTTCCACTCTAGATTGTTCCTTGCTCCTCTCCATTGCTAATCTAAATCTTATGATACGATGATCACTCATACCCAAGTGTTCTCCCACAGACACTTGGTTGACCTGGCCCACCTCATTCCCCAGCACCAGATCCAGCAATGCCTCCTTCCTAGTTGGGCCAAGAACATATTGGTCAAGGAAATTCTCCTGAACACATTTCAGAAATTCCTCCCCCTCCTTTCCCTTTACCCTAGCATTATCCCAATCGATATTTGGGTAATTAAAGTCCCCCAATATCACCACTCTATAGCTCTTGCATATCTCTGCGATTTCCCTGCAGATTTGCTCCTCTACCTCCCTCTCACTATTTGGAGGCCTATAGAATACCCCCAATAGCGTGATCATACCCTTTTTGCTCCTCAACTCTAACCAAATGGATTCTGTCCTTGTCCCCTCAAGAACATCCTCCCTTTTCAACACTCCAATGTCTTCCTTAATCAGCACTGCCACCCCACCTCCCTTTTTTCCTTCCTTATCTTTTCTGAACACCTTGTACCCTTGAATATTAAGTGCCCAGTCCTCACTGTTTTTAAGCCATGTTTCCGTTATTGCCACAACATCATATTGCCACACGGCTAATTGTGCTTGTAGCTCACCAACCTTATTTACCACACTTTGTGCGTTTATGTACATGCATTCTAAACCCATTTTTGAATTTTCGTAGTCTTTCTTAGTCTGCTCCTATCTAATATGGTACTACTTCCGCCTCTAGTACTACTTTCTTCTCTAGTACTATCCAACACACTCACTCTTTTATGCACCTTATTCCTCTTTTCTACTCCTATATCCTGGTGCCCATCCCCCTGCCAAGCTAGTTTAAACCCTTCCCAACAGCACTAGCAAACCTCCCCATGAGAATATTGGTCCCGGCTTTGTTGAGGTGTAACCCGTCCGGCTTGTACAGGTCCCACCCTCCCCAGAAACGGTCCCAATGCCTCAGGAATCTAAAGCCCTCCCTCCTGCACCATCTCTCCAGCCACGCATTCATCTGTTCTATCCTCCTATTCCTGTACTCACTAGCACGTGGCACCGGGAGTAATCCGGAGTTCACTACCTTTGAGGTCCTGCTTTTTAATCTCTCTCCTAGCTCCCTAAACTCTGCCTGCAGGACCTCATCCCTCTTTCTGCCTATGTCGTTGATCCCGATATGGACAACGACCTCTGGCTGATCACCCTCCCCCCTCAGAGTGTCCTGCAGCTGCTCAGTGACATCCTTGACCCTGGCACCAGGGAGGCAACATACCATCCTGGAGTCACGTCTATGGCTGCAGAAACGCCTGTCTGCTCCCCTAACTATTGAATCCCCTACCACTATTGCTCTTCCACTCTTTTTCCTCCCCCCCTGTGCAGCTGAGCCACCTGTGGTGCCGTGGACTTGGCTCTTGCTGCAGTCCCCAGAGGAATCATCGCCCTCACCAGTACTCAGAACTGAAAACTGGTTGGAGAGCGCGGTGCACTCCAGGGACTCCTGCACTACCTGCCTGGTCCTCCTCTTCTGTCTGGCGGTCACCCATTCCCTCTCTGCCTGCACACTCTTCAGCTGCGGGGTGACCACCTCTAGAAACGTGCTATCCACGTAACTCTCAGCCTCGCGGATGCACCGCAGTGACTCCAACAGCCGCTCAAGCTCCGAAACCCGGAGCTCGAGTTGCTGTAGCTGGCGACACTTCCTGCACATTTGGTCATCCAGGCAACGCGAAGCATCCATGACTTCCCACATGGCACAGGATGTGCACTCCATAAGACTGAGCTGCCCTGCCATGCCTCTATTTAATAGATGAAGAACTAACCCAGCAGAAATAAACTTAAAACTTAACAAAAAACGCTCCTCAGCTACTCATCAATCAGCTCTTTCCCTCTATTTCTTCTTCTTAGGCAGTCCCTCGGAAGCAAGGATGACTTGCTTCCACACTAACAATGAATTCTCAGGTGACTGATGAGTTCAATGCGGGACCTACAGTCTCTGTCACAGGTGGGGCAGACGGTGGTTGAAGGGGCATGGGTGAGGTGCTTGGGTTGACGTGTGCTCCTCCTGCTGTTTGTGCTTTGCTTCCGCTTGCTCCCGGCGAAGAGACTCGAGGTGTTCGGCGCCTTCCCGGGTGCTTCTCCTCCACTTTGTGCGGTCTTGGGCCAGGGATTCCCAGGTGTCGGTGGCGATGTTGCATTTTTCAAGGAGGCTTTGAGGGTGTCCTTGAAGCATTTCCTCTACCTACCTGGGGCTCCTTACCGTGTCGGAGCTCCGAGTAGAGCGCTTGTTTTGGGAGTCTCGTATCGGGCATGCGGACGTCAGCACAAGGGAAAGAGCTGATTGATGAGTAGCTGGAGAGTGTATTTTTTTTTTAAGTTTATCAGGATCCTTTTAACTGCTCACTCTCACTGTGCTCCATCCAGCTCCGCTCCTTCTGGTACTGTTCCCACTCTCGACACTCTTTATATCGCTGCTCCCACTCTCGACACTCTTTATATCGCTGCTCCCACTCTCGGCACTCTTTATATCGCTGCTCCCACTCTCGACACTCTTTATATCGCTGCTCCCACTCTCGGCGCTCTTTATATCGCTGCTCCCACTCTCGACACTCTTTATATCGCTGCTCCCACTCTCGACACTCTTTATATCGCTGCTCCCACTCTCGGCGCTCTTTATATCGCTGCTCCCACTCTCGGTGCTCTTTATATCGCTGCTCCCACTCTCGACACTCTTTATATCGCTGCTCCCACTCTCGACGCTCTTTATATCGCTGCTCCCACTCTCGGCGCTCTTTATATCGCTGCTCCCACTCTCGGCGCTCTTTATATCGCTGCTCCCACTCTCGACACTCTTTATATCGCTGCTCCCGCTCTCGACACTCTTTATATCGCTGCTCCCGCTCTCGACACTCTTTATATCGCTGCTCCCACTCTCGACGCTCTTTATATCGCTGCTCCCACTCTCGACACTCTTATATCGCTGCTCCACTCTCGGTGCTCTTTATATCGCTGCTCCCACTCTCGACACTCTTTATATCGCTGCTCCCACTCTCGGTGCTCTTTATATCGCTGCTCCCACTCTCGACACTCTTTATATCGCTGCTCCCGCTCTCGACACTCTTTATATCGCTGCTCCCACTCTCGACACTCTTTATATCGCTGCTCCCACTCTCGGCGCTCTTTATATCGCTGCTCCCACTCTCGGTGCTCTTTATATCGCTGCTCCCACTCTCGACACTCTTTATATCGCTGCTCCCACTCTCGACACTCTTTATATCGCTGCTCCCACTCTCGACACTCTTTATATCGCTGCTCCCACTCTCGACACTCTTTATATCGCTGCTCCCACTCTCGACACTCTTTATATCGCTGCTCCCACTCTCGGTGCTCTTTATATCGCTGCTCCCACTCTCGACACTCTTTATATCGCTGCTCCCACTCTCGGTGCTCTTTATATCGCTGCTCCCACTCTCGACACTCTTTATATCGCTGCTCCCACTCTCAGCACTCTTTATATCGCTGCTCCCACTCTCGGTGCTCTTTATATCGCTGCTCCCACTCTCGACACTCTTTATATCGCTGCTCCCTCTCTCGACACTCTTTATATCGCTGCTCCCACTCTCGACACTCTTTATATCGCTGCTCCCACTCTCGGGGCTCTTTATATCGCTGCTCCCACTCTCGACACTCTTTATATCGCTGCTCCCACTCTCGACACTCTTTATATCGCTGCTCCCACTCTCGACACTCTTTATATCGCTGCTCCCGCTCTCGACACTCTTTATATCGCTGCTCCCGCTCTCGACACTCTTTATATCGCTGCTCCCGCTCTCGACACTCTTTATATCGCTGCTCCCACTCTCGACACTCTTTATATCGCTGCTCCCGCTCTCGGGGCTCTTTATATCGCTGCTCCCTGCTCTCGACACTCTTTATATCGCTGCTCCAACTCTCGACACTCTTTATATCGCTGCTCCCACTCTCGGTGCTCTTTATATCGCTGCTCCCACTCTCGGTGCTCTTTATATCGCTGCTCCCACTCTCGACGCTCTTTATATCGCTGCTCCCACTCTCGACACTCTTTATATCGCTGCTCCCACTCTCGACACTCTTTATATCGCTGCTCCCACTCTCGACACTCTTTATATCGCTGCTCCCACTCTCGGTGCTCTTTATATCGCTGCTCCCACTCTCGACACTCTTTATATCGCTGCTCCCACTCTCGGCACTCTTTATATCGCTGCTCCCACTCTCGACACTCTTTATATCGCTGCTCCCACTCTCGGTGCTCTTTATATCGCTGCTCCCACTCTCGACACTCTTTATATCGCTGCTCCCACTCTCGGTGCTCTTTATATCGCTGCTCCCACTCTCGACACTCTTTATATCGCTGCTCCCTCTCTCGACACTCTTTATATCGCTGCTCCCACTCTCGACACTCTTTATATCGCTGCTCCCACTCTCGGGCTCTTTATAACGCTGCTCCCACTCTCGACACTCTTTATATCGCTGCTCCCACTCTCGACACTCTTTATATCGCTGCTCCCACTCTCGACACTCTTTATATCGCTGCTCCCGCTCTCGACACTCTTTATATCGCTGCTCCCGCTCTCGACACTCTTTATATCGCTGCTCCCACTCTCGGTGCTCTTTATATCGCTGCTCCCACTCTCGACACTCTTTATATCGCTGCTCCCACTCTCGGTGCTCTTTATATCGCTGCTCCCACTCTCGACACTCTTTATATCGCTGCTCCCACTCTCGGCGCTCTTTATATCGCTGCTCCCACTCTCGGTGCTCTTTATATCGCTGCTCCCACTCTCGGTGCTCTTTATATCGCTGCTCCCACTCTCGACACTCTTTATATCGCTGCTCCCACTCTCGGCGCTCTTTATATCGCTGCTCCCACTCTCGACACTCTTTATATCGCTGCTCCCGCTCTCGACACTCTTTATATCGCTGCTCCCGCTCTCGACACTCTTTATATCGCTGCTCCCGCTCTCGACACTCTTTATATCGCTGCTCCCGCTCTCGACACTCTTTATATCGCTGCTCCCGCTCTCGACACTCTTTATATCGCTGCTCCCACTCTCGACACTCTTTATATCGCTGCTCCCGCTCTCGGGGCTCTTTATATCGCTGCTCCTGCTCTCGACACTCTTTATATCGCTGCTCCCACTCTCGACACTCTTTATATCGCTGCTCCCACTCTCGACGCTCTTTATATCGCTGCTCCCACTCTCGGTGCTCTTTATATCGCTGCTCCCACTCTCGGTGCTCTTTATATCGCTGCTCCCACTCTCGACGCTCTTTATATCGCTGCTCCCACTCTCGACACTCTTTATATCGCTGCTCCCACTCTCGGGGCTCTTTATATCGCTGCTCCCACTCTCGACACTCTTTATATCGCTGCTCCCACTCTCGACACTCTTTATATCGCTGCTCCCACTCTCGATGCTCTTTATATCGCTGCTCCCACTCTCGACGCTCTTTATATCGCTGCTCCCACTCTCGACGCTCTTTATATCGCTGCTCCCACTCTCGGTGCTCTTTATATCGCTGCTCCCACTCTCGACACTCTTTATATCGCTGCTCCCATCTCGGCGCTCTTTATATCGCTGCTCCCACTCTCGACACTCTTTATATCGCTGCTCCCACTCTCGACACTCTTTATATCGCTGCTCCCGCTCTCGACACTCTTTATATCGCTGCTCCCGCTCTCGACACTCTTTATATCGCTGCTCCCGCTCTCGACACTCTTTATATCGCTGCTCCCGCTCTCGACACTCTTTATATCGCTGCTCCCGCTCTCGACACTCTTTATATCGCTGCTCCCACTCTCGGTGCTCTTTATATCGCTGCTCCCACTCTCGATGCTCTTTATATCGCTGCTCCCGCTCTCGACACTCTTTATATCGCTGCTCCCACTCTCGGGGCTCTTTATATCGCTGCTCCCACTCTCGGTGCTCTTTATATCGCTGCTCCCACTCTCGACACTCTTTATATCGCTGCTCCCTCTCTCGACACTCTTTATATCGCTGCTCCCACTCTCGACACTCTTTATATCGCTGCTCCCACTCTCGGTGCTCTTTATATCGCTGCTCCCACTCTCAACGCTCTTTATATCGCTGCTCCCACTCTCGGCGCTCTTTATAATCGCTGCTCCCACTCTCGACACTCTTTATATCGCTGCTCCCTCTCTCGACACTCTTTATATCGCTGCTCCCACTCTCGGTGCTCTTTATATCGCTGCTCCCGCTCTCGACACTCTTTATATCGCTGCTCCCACTCTCGATGCTCTTTATATCGCTGCTCCCGCTCTCGACACTCTTTATATCGCTGCTCCCACTCTCGGGGCTCTTTATATCGCTGCTCCCGCTCTCGACACTCTTTATATCGCTGCTCCCACTCTCGACGCTCTTTATATCGCTGCTCCCACTCTCGACGCTCTTTATATCGCTGCTCCCACTCTCGACGCTCTTTATATCGCTGCTCCCACTCTCAGCGCTCTTTATATCGCTGCTCCCGCTCTCGACACTCTTTATATCGCTGCTCCCACTCTCGACACTCTTTATATCGCTGCTCCCGCTCTCGACACTCTTTATATCGCTGCTCCCACTCTCGGGGCTCTTTATATCGCTGCTCCCGCTCTCGACACTCTTTATATCGCTGCTCCCACTCTCGGGGCTCTTTATATCGCTGCTCCCGCTCTCGACACTCTTTATATCGCTGCTCCCACTCTCGACACTCTTTATATTGCTGCTCCCGCTCTCGACACTCTTTATATCGCTGCTCCCACTCTCGGGGCTCTTTATATCGCTGCTCCCACTCTCGGGGCTCTTTATATCGCTGCTCCCACTCTCGACACTCTTTATATCGCTGCTCCCACTCTCGACACTCTTTATATCGCTGCTTCCGCTCTCGGGGCTCTTTATATCGCTGCTCCCACTCTCGGTGCTCTTTATATCGCTGCTCCCACTCTCGACACTCTTTATATCGCTGCTCCCACTCTCGACACTCTTTATATCGCTGCTCCCACTCTCGGTGCTCTTCATATCGCTGCTCCCTCTCTTGACACTCTTTATATCGCTGCTCCCACTCTCGACACTCTTTATATCGCTGCTCCCACTCTCGGTGCTCTTTATATCGCTGCTCCCGCTCTCGGTGCTCTTTATATCGCTGCTCCCACTCTCGACGCTCTTTATATCGCTGCTCCCACTCTCGGTGCTCTTTATATCGCTGCTCCCACTCTCGACACTCTTTATATCGCTGCTCCCACTCTCGACACTCTTTATATCGCTGCTCCCACTCTCGACACTCTTTATATCGCTGCTCCCACTCTCGGTGCTCTTTATATCGCTGCTCCCGCTCTCGGTGCTCTTTATATCGCTGCTCCCACTCTCGACGCTCTTTATATCGCTGCTCCCACTCTCGGTGCTCTTTATATCGCTGCTCCCACTCTCGACACTCTTTATATCGCTGCTCCCACTCTCGACACTCTTTATATCGCTGCTCCCACTCTCGGTGCTCTTTATATCGCTGCTCCCACTCTCGACACTCTTTATATCGCTGCTCCCACTCTCGGTGCTCTTTATATCGCTGCTCCCGCTCTCGACACTCTTTATATCGCTGCTCCCACTCTCGACACTCTTTATATCGCTGCTCCCACTCTCGACACTCTTTATATCGCTGCTCCCACTCTCGGTGCTCTTTATATCGCTGCTCCCACTCTCGACACTCTTTATATCGCTGCTCCCACTCTCGACACTCTTTATATCGCTGCTCCCACTCTCGACACTCTTTATATCGCTGCTCCCACTCTCGGTGCTCTTTATATCGCTGCTCCCACTCTCGACACTCTTTATATCGCTGCTCCCACTCTCGACGCTCTTTATATCGCTGCTCCCATTCTCGACACTCTTTATATCGCTGCTCCCACTCTCGACACTCTTTATATCGCTGCTCCCACTCTCGACACTCTTTATATCGCTGCTCCCGCTCTCGGGGCTCTTTATATCGCTGCTCCCACTCTCGGGCTCTTTATATCGCTGCTCCCACTCTCGACACTCTTTATATCGCTGCTCCCACTCTCGGGGCTCTTTATATCGCTGCTCCCACTCTCGACACTCTTTATATCGCTGCTCCCACTCTCGACACTCTTTATATCGCTGCTCCCACTCTCGGCGCTCTTTATACCGCTGCTCCTGCTCTCGGCGCTCTTTATATCGCTGCTCCCACTCTCGACACTCTTTATATCGCTGCTCCCACTCTCGACACTCTTTATATCGCTGCTCCCGCTCTCGACGCTCTTTATATCGCTGCTCCCACTCTCGGGCTCTTTATATCGCTGCTCCCGCTCTCGGTGCTCTTTATATCGCTGCTCCCACTCTCGGCGCTCTTTATATCGCTGCTCCCACTCTCGACACTCTTTATATCGCTGCTCCCTCTCTCGACACTCTTTATATCGCTGCTCCCACTCTCGACACTCTTTATATCGCTGCTCCCACTCTCGACACTCTTTATATCGCTGCTCCCACTCTCGGCACTCTTTATATCGCTGCTCCCACTCTCGGTGCTCTTTATATCGCTGCTCCCACTCTCGACACTCTTTATATCGCTGCTCCCACTCTCGACACTCTTTATATCGCTGCTCCCACTCTCGACACTCTTTATATCGCTGCTCCCACTCTCGACACTCTTTATATCGCTGCTCCCACTCTCGACACTCTTTATATCGCTGCTCCCTCTCTCGACACTCTTTATATCGCTGCTCCCACTCTCGACACTCTTTATATCGCTGCTCCCACTCTCGGTGCTCTTTATATCGCTGCTCCCACTCTCGACACTCTTTATATCGCTGCTCCCACTCTCGATGCTCTTTATATCGCTGCTCCCGCTCTCGACACTCTTTATATCGCTGCTCCCACTCTCGGGCTCTTTATATCGCTGCTCCCACTCTCGACACTCTTTATATCGCTGCTCCCACTCTCGGGGCTCTTTATATCGCTGCTCCCACTCTCGACACTCTTTATATCGCTGCTCCCACTCTCGATGCTCTTTATATCGCTGCTCCCACTCTCGGCGCTCTTTATATCGCTGCTCCCGCTCTCGGGGCTCTTTATATCGCTGCTCCCACTCGCGGTGCTCTTTATATCGCTGCTCCCACTCTCGACACTCTTTATATCGCTGCTCCCACTCTCGGGGCTCTTTATATCGCTGCTCCCACTCTCGACACTCTTTATATCGCTGCTCCCACTCTCGACACTCTTTATATCGCTGCTCCCACTCTCGACACTCTTTATATCGCTGCTCCCACTCTCGACACTCTTTATATCGCTGCTCCCACTCTCGACACTCTTTATATCGCTGCTCCCACTCTCGACACTCTTTATATCGCTGCTCCCACTCTCGACACTCTTTATATCGCTGCTCCCACTCTCGACACTCTTTATATCGCTGCTCCCACTCTCGACACTCTTTATATCGCTGCTCCCACTCTCGGTGCTCTTTATATCGCTGCTCCCACTCTCGACACTCTTTATATCGCTGCTCCCACTCTCGACACTCTTTATATCGCTGCTCCCGCTCTCGACACTCTTTATATCGCTGCTCCCACTCTCGGGGCTCTTTATATCGCTGCTCCCGCTCTCGACACTCTTTATATCGCTGCTCCCACTCTCGGGGCTCTTTATATCGCTGCTCCCGCTCTCGACACTCTTTATATCGCTGCTCCCACTCTCGACACTCTTTATATCGCTGCTCCCGCTCTCGACACTCTTTATATCGCTGCTCCCACTCTCGGGGCTCTTTATATCGCTGCTCCCACTCTCGGGGCTCTTTATATCGCTGCTCCCACTCTCGACACTCTTTATATCGCTGCTCCCACTCTCGACACTCTTTATATCGCTGCTTCCGCTCTCGGGGCTCTTTATATCGCTGCTCCCACTCTCGGTGCTCTTTATATCGCTGCTCCCACTCTCGACACTCTTTATATCGCTGCTCCCACTCTCGACACTCTTTATATCGCTGCTCCCACTCTCGGTGCTCTTCATATCGCTGCTCCCTCTCTCGACACTCTTTATATCGCTGCTCCCACTCTCGACACTCTTTATATCGCTGCTCCCACTCTCGGTGCTCTTTATATCGCTGCTCCCGCTCTCGGTGCTCTTTATATCGCTGCTCCCACTCTCGACGCTCTTTATATCGCTGCTCCCACTCTCGGTGCTCTTTATATCGCTGCTCCCACTCTCGACACTCTTTATATCGCTGCTCCCACTCTCGACACTCTTTATATCGCTGCTCCCACTCTCGACACTCTTTATATCGCTGCTCCCACTCTCGGTGCTCTTTATATCGCTGCTCCCGCTCTCGGTGCTCTTTATATCGCTGCTCCCACTCTCGACGCTCTTTATATCGCTGCTCCCACTCTCGGTGCTCTTTATATCGCTGCTCCCACTCTCGACACTCTTTATATCGCTGCTCCCACTCTCGACACTCTTTATATCGCTGCTCCCACTCTCGGGGCTCTTTATATCGCTGCTCCCACTCTCGACACTCTTTATATCGCTGCTCCCACTCTCGGTGCTCTTTATATCGCTGCTCCCACTCTCGACACTCTTTATATCGCTGCTCCCACTCTCGACACTCTTTATATCGCTGCTCCCACTCTCGACACTCTTTATATCGCTGCTCCACTCTCGGTGCTCTTTATATCGCTGCTCCCACTCTCGACACTCTTTATATCGCTGCTCCCACTCTCGACACTCTTTATATCGCTGCTCCCACTCTCGACACTCTTTATATCGCTGCTCCCACTCTCGGCTCTTCGACACTCTTTATATCGCTGCTCCCACTCTCGACACTCTTTATATCGCTGCTCCCACTCTCGACGCTCTTTATATCGCTGCTCCCACTCTCGACACTCTTTATATCGCTGCTCCCACTCTCGACACTCTTTATATCGCTGCTCCCACTCTCGACACTCTTTATATCGCTGCTCCCACTCTCGACACTCTTTATATCGCTGCTCCCACTCTCGGGCTCTTTATATCGCTGCTCCCACTCTCGGGGCTCTTTATATCGCTGCTCCCACTCTCGACACTCTTTATATCGCTGCTCCCACTCTCGGGGCTCTTTATAT
Source organism: Squalus acanthias (assembly GCA_030390025.1). Classification (NCBI taxonomy): domain Eukaryota; kingdom Metazoa; phylum Chordata; class Chondrichthyes; order Squaliformes; family Squalidae; genus Squalus; species Squalus acanthias. The sequence continues at coordinate 464,685 of CM059434.1, read as the reverse complement.
CGCTGCTCCCACTCTCGACACTCTTTATATCGCTGCTCCCTCTCTCGACACTCTTTATATCGCTGCTCCCACTCTCGGCGCTCTTTATACCGCTGCTCCTGCTCTCGGCGCTCTTTATATCGCTGCTCCCACTCTCGACACTCTTTATATCGCTGCTCCCACTCTCGACACTCTTTATATCGCTGCTCCCGCTCTCGACGCTCTTTATATCGCTGCTCCCGCTCTCGGGGCTCTTTATATCGCTGCTCCCGCTCTCGGTGCTCTTTATATCGCTGCTCCCACTCTCGGCGCTCTTTATATCGCTGCTCCCACTCTCGACACTCTTTATATCGCTGCTCCCTCTCTCGACACTCTTTATATCGCTGCTCCCACTCTCGACACTCTTTATATCGCTGCTCCCACTCTCGACACTCTTTATATCGCTGCTCCCACTCTCGGCACTCTTTATATCGCTGCTCCCACTCTCGGTGCTCTTTATATCGCTGCTCCCACTCTCGACACTCTTTATATCGCTGCTCCCACTCTCGACACTCTTTATATCGCTGCTCCCACTCTCGACACTCTTTATATCGCTGCTCCCACTCTCGACACTCTTTATATCGCTGCTCCCACTCTCGACACTCTTTATATCGCTGCTCCCTCTCTCGACACTCTTTATATCGCTGCTCCCACTCTCGACACTCTTTATATCGCTGCTCCCACTCTCGGTGCTCTTTATATCGCTGCTCCCACTCTCGACACTCTTTATATCGCTGCTCCCACTCTCGATGCTCTTTATATCGCTGCTCCCGCTCTCGACACTCTTTATATCGCTGCTCCCACTCTCGGGGCTCTTTATATCGCTGCTCCCACTCTCGACACTCTTTATATCGCTGCTCCCACTCTCGACGCTCTTTATATCGCTGCTCCCACTCTCGACACTCTTTATATCGCTGCTCCCACTCTCGATGCTCTTTATATCGCTGCTCCCACTCTCGGCGCTCTTTATATCGCTGCTCCCGCTCTCGGGGCTCTTTATATCGCTGCTCCCACTCTCGGTGCTCTTTATATCGCTGCTCCCACTCTCGACACTCTTTATATCGCTGCTCCCACTCTCGGGGCTCTTTATATCGCTGCTCCCACTCTCGACACTCTTTATATCGCTGCTCCCACTCTCGACACTCTTTATATCGCTGCTCCCACTCTCGACACTCTTTATATCGCTGCTCCCACTCTCGACACTCTTTATATCGCTGCTCCCACTCTCGGTGCTCTTTATATCGCTGCTCCCACTCTCGACACTCTTTATATCGCTGCTCCCACTCTCGACTTTCTTTATATCGCTGCTCCCACTCTCGACTCTCTTTATATCGCTGCTCCCACTCTCGGGGCTCTTTATATCGCTGCTCCCACTCTCGACACTCTTTCTATCGCTGCTCCCACTCTCGACACTCTTTATATCGCTGCTCCCACTCTCGACACTCTTTATATCGCTGCTCCCGCTCTCGACACTCTTTATATCGCTGCTCCCTCTCTCGACACTCTTTATATCGCTGCTCCCACTCTCGACACTCTTTATATCGCTGCTCCCTCTCTCGACACTCTTTATATCGCTGCTCCCACTCTCGACACTCTTTATATCGCTGCTCCCACTCTCGATGCTCTTTATTTCGCTGCTCCCGCTCTCGACACTCTTTATATCGCTGCTCCCACTCTCGGGGCTCTTTATACCGCTGCTCCCACTCTCGACACTCTTTACATCGCTGCTCCCACTCTCGACACTCTTTATATCGCTGCTCCCACTCTCGACACTCTTTATATCGCTGCTCCCACTCTCGGTGCTCTTTATATCGCTGCTCCCACTCTCGGTGCTCTTTATATCGCTGCTCCCACTCTCGACACTCTTTATATCGCTGCTCCCACTCTCGACACTCTTTATATCGCTGCTCCCGCTCTCGACACTCTTTATATCGCTGCTCCCACTCTCGGTGCTCTTTATATCGATGCTCCCACTCTCGACACTCTTTATATCGCTGCTCCCACTCTCGACTCTTTATATCGCTGCTCCACTCTCGGTGTCTTTATATCGCTGCTCCACTCTCGACACTCTTTATATCGCTGCTCACTCTCGGTGCTCTTTATATCGCTGCTCCCACTCTCGACACTCTTTATATCGCTGCTCCCGCTCTCGGGCTCTTTATATCGCTGCTCCCACTATCGCACTCTTTATATCGCTGCTCCCACTCTCGGGGCTCTTTATATCGCTGCTCCCACTCTCGACCTCTTTATATCGCTGCTCCCACTCTCGACACTCTTTATATCGCTGCTCCCACTCTCGACACTCTTTATATCGCTGCTCCCACTCTCGACATCTTTATATCGCTGCTCCCACTCTCGACACTCTTTATATCGCTGCTCCACTCTCGACACTCTTTATATCGCTGCTCCCACTCTCGACACTCTTTATATCGCTGCTCCCACTCTCGGGGCTCTTTATATCGCTGCTCCCACTCTCGACTCTCTTTATATCGCTGCTCCCACTCTCGACACTCTTTATATCGCTGCTCCCACTCTCGACACTCTTTATATCGCTGCTCCCACTCTCGACACTCTTTATATCGCTGCTCCTGCTCTCGACACTCTTTATATCGCTGCTCCCACTCTCGACACTCTTTATATCGCTGCTCCCACTCTCGACACTCTTTATATCGCTGCTCCCACTCTCGACACTCTTTATATCACTGCTCCTGCTCTCGACACTCTTTATATCGCTGCTCCCACTCTCGACACTCTTTATATCGCTGCTCCCACTTTCGACACTCTTTATATCGCTGCTCCCACTCTCGACACTCTTTATATCGCTGCTCCCACTCTCGGGGCTCTTTATATCGCTGCTCCCACTCTCGGGGCTCTTTATATCGCTGCTCCCACTCTCGACACTCTTTATATCGCTGCTCCCGCTCTCGGGGCTCTTTATATCGCTGCTCCCACTCTCGACACTCTTTATATCGCTGCTCCCACTCTCAGCACTCTTTATATCGCTGCTCCCTCTCTCGACACTCTTTATATCGCTGCTCCCACTCTCGACACTCTTTATATCGCTGCTCCTGCTCTCGACACTCTTTATATCGCTGCTCCCACTCTCGGTGCTCTTTATATCGCTGCTCCCACTCTCGACACTCTTTATATCGCTGCTCCCACTCTCGACACTCTTTATATCGCTGCTCCCACTCTCGACACTCTTTATATCGCTGCTCCCGCTCTCGGCGCTCTTTATATCGCTGCTCCCACTCTCGACACTCTTTATATCGCTGCTCCCACTCTCGACACTCTTTATATCGCTGCTCCCACTCTCGACACTCTTTATATCGCTGCTCCCACTCTCGACACTCTTTATGTCGCTGCTCCCACTCTCGGTGCTCTTTATATCGCTGCTCCCACTCTCGACGCTCTTTATATCGCTGCTGCCACTCTCGGAACTCTTTATATCGCTGCTCCCGCTCTCGACACTCTTTATATCGCTGCTCCCACTCTCGGTGCTCTTTATATCGCTGCTCCCGCTCTCGGGGCTCTTTATATCGCTGCTCCCACTCTCGACACTCTTTATATCGCTGCTCCCACTCTCGACACTCTTTTTATCGCTGCTCCCACTCTCGGTGCTCTTTATATCGCTGCTCCCGCTCTCGGGGCTCTTTATATCGCTGCTCCCACTCTCGACACTCTTTATATCGCTGTTCCCACTCTCGACACTCTTTATATCGCTGCTCCCACTCTCGGTGCGCTTTATATCGCTGCTCCCTCTCTCGGGGCTCTTTATATCGCTGCTCCCGCTCTCGACACTCTTTTTATCGCTGCTCCCACTCTCGGTGCTCTTTATATCGCTGCTCCCACTCTCGACACTCTTTATATCGCTGCTCCCGCTCTCGACACTCTTTTTATCGCTGCACCCTCTCTCGATGCGCTTTATATCACTGCTCCCACTCTCGACACTCTTTATATCGCTGCTCCCACTCTCGACACTCTTTATATCGCTGCTCCTGCTCTCGGTGCTCTTTATATCGCTGCTCCCACTCTCGACACTCTTTATATCGCTGCTCCCACTCTCGGTGCTCTTTATATCGCTGCTCCCACTCTCGACACTCTTTATATCGCTGCTCCCGCTCTCGGTGCTCTTTATATCGCTGCTCCCACTCTCGACACTCTTTATATCGCTGCTCCCACTCTCGGGGCTCTTTATATCGCTGCTCCCACTCTCGACACTCTTTATATCGCTGCTCCCACTCTCGACACTCTTTATATCGCTGCTCCCACTCTCGGGGCTCTTTATATCGCTGCTCCCACTCTCGACACTCTTTATATCGCTGCTCCCACTCTCGACACTCTTTATATCGCTGCTCCCACTCTCGACACTCTTTATATCGCTGCTCCCACTCTCGGGGCTCTTTATATCGCTGCTCCCGCTCTCGACACTCTTTATATCGCTGCTCCCACTCTCGGGGCTCTTTATATCGCTGCTCCCACTCTCGGGGCTCTTTATATCGCTGCTCCCGCTCTCGACACTCTTTATATCGCTGCTCCCACTCTCGGTGCTCTTTATATCGCTGCTCCCACTCTCGACACTCTTTATATCGCTGCTCCCACTCTCGACACTCTTTATATCGCTGCTCCCACTCTCGACACTCTTTATATCGCTGCTCCCACTCTCGGGGCTCTTTATATCGCTGCTCCCACTCTCGACTCTCTTTATATCGCTGCTCCCACTCTCGACACTCTTTATATCGCTGCTCCCACTCTCGACACTCTTTATATCGCTGCTCCCACTCTCGACACTCTTTATATCGCTGCTCCTGCTCTCGACACTCTTTATATCGCTGCTCCCACTCTCGACACTCTTTATATCGCTGCTCCCACTCTCGACACTCTTTATATCGCTGCTCCCACTCTCGACACTCTTTATATCACTGCTCCTGCTCTCGACACTCTTTATATCGCTGCTCCCACTCTCGACACTCTTTATATCGCTGCTCCCACTTTCGACACTCTTTATATCGCTGCTCCCACTCTCGACACTCTTTATATCGCTGCTCCCACTCTCGGGGCTCTTTATATCGCTGCTCCCACTCTCGGGGCTCTTTATATCGCTGCTCCCACTCTCGACACTCTTTATATCGCTGCTCCCGCTCTCGGGGCTCTTTATATCGCTGCTCCCACTCTCGACACTCTTTATATCGCTGCTCCCACTCTCAGCACTCTTTATATCGCTGCTCCCTCTCTCGACACTCTTTATATCGCTGCTCCCACTCTCGACACTCTTTATATCGCTGCTCCTGCTCTCGACACTCTTTATATCGCTGCTCCCACTCTCGGTGCTCTTTATATCGCTGCTCCCACTCTCGACACTCTTTATATCGCTGCTCCCACTCTCGACACTCTTTATATCGCTGCTCCCACTCTCGACACTCTTTATATCGCTGCTCCCGCTCTCGGCGCTCTTTATATCGCTGCTCCCACTCTCGACACTCTTTATATCGCTGCTCCCACTCTCGACACTCTTTATATCGCTGCTCCCACTCTCGACACTCTTTATATCGCTGCTCCCACTCTCGACACTCTTTATGTCGCTGCTCCCACTCTCGGTGCTCTTTATATCGCTGCTCCCACTCTCGACGCTCTTTATATCGCTGCTGCCACTCTCGGAACTCTTTATATCGCTGCTCCCGCTCTCGACACTCTTTATATCGCTGCTCCCACTCTCGGTGCTCTTTATATCGCTGCTCCCGCTCTCGGGGCTCTTTATATCGCTGCTCCCACTCTCGACACTCTTTATATCGCTGCTCCCACTCTCGACACTCTTTTTATCGCTGCTCCCACTCTCGGTGCTCTTTATATCGCTGCTCCCGCTCTCGGGGCTCTTTATATCGCTGCTCCCACTCTCGACACTCTTTATATCGCTGTTCCCACTCTCGACACTCTTTATATCGCTGCTCCCACTCTCGGTGCGCTTTATATCGCTGCTCCCTCTCTCGGGGCTCTTTATATCGCTGCTCCCGCTCTCGACACTCTTTTTATCGCTGCTCCCACTCTCGGTGCTCTTTATATCGCTGCTCCCACTCTCGACACTCTTTATATCGCTGCTCCCGCTCTCGACACTCTTTTTATCGCTGCACCCTCTCTCGATGCGCTTTATATCACTGCTCCCACTCTCGACACTCTTTATATCGCTGCTCCCACTCTCGACACTCTTTATATCGCTGCTCCTGCTCTCGGTGCTCTTTATATCGCTGCTCCCACTCTCGACACTCTTTATATCGCTGCTCCCACTCTCGGTGCTCTTTATATCGCTGCTCCCACTCTCGACACTCTTTATATCGCTGCTCCCGCTCTCGGTGCTCTTTATATCGCTGCTCCCACTCTCGACACTCTTTATATCGCTGCTCCCACTCTCGGGGCTCTTTATATCGCTGCTCCCACTCTCGACACTCTTTATATCGCTGCTCCCACTCTCGACACTCTTTATATCGCTGCTCCCACTCTCGGGGCTCTTTATATCGCTGCTCCCACTCTCGACACTCTTTATATCGCTGCTCCCACTCTCGACACTCTTTATATCGCTGCTCCCACTCTCGACACTCTTTATATCGCTGCTCCCACTCTCGGGGCTCTTTATATCGCTGCTCCCGCTCTCGACACTCTTTATATCGCTGCTCCCACTCTCGGGGCTCTTTATATCGCTGCTCCCACTCTCGGGGCTCTTTATATCGCTGCTCCCACTCTCGACACTCTTTATATCGCTGCTCCCGCTCTCGACACTCTTTATATCGCTGCTCCCGCTCTCGACACTCTTTATATCGCTGCTCCCTCTCTCCACACTCTTTATATCGCTGCTCCCGCTCTCGACACTCTTTATATCGCTGCTCCCACTCTCGACACTCTTTATATCGCTGCTCCCGCTCTCGACACTCTTTATATCGCTGCTCCCACTCTCGACACTCTTTATATCGCTGCTCCCACTCTCGGGGCTCTTTATATCGCTGCTCCCACTCTCGACACTCTTTATATCGCTGCTCCCACTCTCGACACTCTTTATATCGCTGCTCCCACTCTCGGGGCTCTTTATATCGCTGCTCCCACTCTCGGGGCTCTTTATATCGCTGCTCCCACTCTCGGGGCTCTTTATATCGCTGCTCCCACTCTCGACACTCTTTATATCGCTGCTCCCGCTCTCGACACTCTTTATATCGCTGCTCCCACTCTCGACACTCTTTATATCGCTGCTCCCACTCTCGGTGCTCTTTATATCGCTGCTCCTGCTCTCGACACTCTTTATATCGCTGCTCCCACTCTCGGTGCTCTTTATATCGCTGCTCCCGCTCTCGACACTCTTTATATCACTGCTCCCACTCTCGACACTCTTTATATCGCTGCTCCTACTCTCGACACTCTTTATATCGCTGCTCCCACTCTCGACACTCTTTATATCGCTGCTCCCACTCTCGGGGCTCTTTATATCGCTGCTCCCACTCTCGGGGCTCTTTATATCGCTGCTCCCACTCTCGGGGCTCTTTATATCGCTGCTCCCACTCTCGACACTCTTTATATCGCTGCTTCCGCTCTCGACACTCTTTATATCGCTGCTCCCACTCTCGACACTCTTTATATCGCTGCTCCCACTCTCGGTGCTCTTTATATCGCTGCTCCCACTCTCGACACTCTTTATATCGCTGCTCCCACTCTCGACACTCTTTATATCGCTGCTCCCACTCTCGGGGCTCTTTATATCGCTGCTCCCACTCTCGACACTCTTTATATCGCTGCTCCCACTCTCGACACACTTTATATCGCTGCTCCCACTCTCGACACTCTTTATATCGCTGCTCCCACTCTCGACACTCTTTATATCGCTGCTCCCTCTCTCGACACTCTTTATATCGCTGCTCCTGCTCTCGACACTCTTTATATCGCTGCTCCCACTCTCGGTGCTCTTTATATCGCTGCTCCCGCTCTCGACACTCTTTATATCACTGCTCCCACTCTCGACACTCTTTATATCGCTGCTCCTACTCTCGACACTCTTTATATCGCTGCTCCCGCTCTCGGCGCTCTTCATCTAGTGGCAATAAAAAAGACTTGTCTCAAAGAAAGGGAGGATTGGGAACTTCATATTCCTGGCTACATTATATTCAGGAAAGATAGGAAAGCAAAACAAGGAGGGGATGGGGTGGCAACATTGATTAAAGAAACTATTATAGCACTGGAGAGGGATGATGTAGTTGAGAGGGCCAAAGACAGCGGGGGAAAAATTCGTCCCCTTAGCACCTCCCGTTAGCGCCAACAGATGGTGCTAAGGGGGCGCTAGAGCAGTATCGCTGGGACGAGGTGAATCCAGCGCCCCATCGCAAATCCTGCCTCCCCCCGTAGCGCTGCTGGTAAGAGTTATCACCGGGAATGACAATGGCTAGTGGATTATGACATCAGTGAGTGTGCAATGCTCACTGACCACCTGATCTGCTAAATTGATTGTCACCACCTACCTTAGCACCTGGAGAGCTGGTGTGAAGTACCAGGAAGCCGGCTCCAGGGACGTTATTTAAAGAGATCATCAGTAATGACTGGCAGCTGTCAGGTTAGTGCAGTTTCAGTGGTTTCTTGTCAGTTTCACATCGTCCAATAGTTTCATTCAGTAATTTTCAATGTTCTTTTGTTGCAGGAGTTTTGTGGCAACTAAAAAGTAGTTACATTTATTCTTCAAAGAATCAAACTGCTACACTTGGTAACATTAATGGGGGCTGTACGGGCAGTCGCCCTCCAAGATCTATGGTGGAGGGAGCATAGGCAGCGAGAAAGACAGGAACATGTGCTAAGAGAGATGAGGAGGGACATCAGGGCTCTCAGCAGGAGGCCTTACCCTCCGAGGGTATTCCGAGAGCACATCCACCTTCAATGAAGCGAGGAGCAGTGTATTAGATGGCTCCGCCTCACCAAGGAGGTGGTCACAGAACTCTGCCACCTCCTCCAAACAGACCTCCAGCCTCACACCAGGGTGACGTAAAGCCCAGATTCCCTTTGTTCAACACTTCCCCATCAATCCATCCCTCTCGCAGACCGTTTCACAGCGCAAAGCTGAAATGAGACATACCACAAAAGAACGATAAGTGAATTGATAAATTTATCAAAAATCAGTGAACATATATTTACAACAAAAATATTAACTATTCACCCTTGTGCAATCCCTTAGTGCCTGTCGTTACTGTGCCTTTGCCTACTCTAGTGCTTCGACGAAGTGTTGGCCCTGTGGCTGCAGCACGACAGGTGTCCGTGCGGGAGACTTCAGACGGCCTTGCAGGACGCCCTCAACCAGCTCTGGACCTGGTAGGCCCGGCTTTAGACCGCACCACCTCAGCATGGGCAGCAGTAGTCTGGGCTGGCTGGATGACAGGCAGCGACAAGGACAATGGCGGAGTGCCAGTGGTGGGAGCAGGAATGCTGTCATCCTGAGAGAGGACAGCAGTTTCCTGCTCCACTGACACATTGCCACTCCCCCAGGCAGCACCTCAGCATCCCTAGCAAGCTGTTGGCGCACAGATTGCTGGCCTGCTGCGACACTGTGAAAGTCCCGGTCGACGGTGGTGGACCCAACCACGATGGCAACAGTGAGAGCTTGCGTGGCATCAAGCGGAGACTGCATGAGAGCAGTCTGAGAATCGATGGCACCAAGCACAGACTAGATTACAGCACTAAGACGTTGCGTCGCTTCAGCTTGTGCTGCAATGGAAGCTGCCAGATTGCCTATCACGCACGGCATCAGGTCTGGGTTACCACAGTCTCTCAGGGAGTCCACCATCCTTTGCAAACTAGAAATGATGGGCTCCATGGTGTGTGCAGAGCTCCGTGCAATGTTGGAGGCGGACTCCTCCACGCTCCTTACCATTGCTGAGAGGCTCTCGGGCACCCTTGCTATTGCACCTGTCATCTCCGTGTGCATGGCCATCACCCTTCTCCTAAAGGTCTCCCCATCGAGGTCCTCATCTGAGTTGTGTGCAGCAGAACTCGCACGCGAACTCACCCTCCGGGGAGCTGGCCCCCGATCTACCCTTGCCCCTTGGCCTTGCTTCAGCCCACTCGTCCCCAGTGCATCACCCCGATCCCACTTCTACACTAGCCTCTAAAGAACGCGGATTGCCAATATCTGAGCTGGTGCCTGTGGGTGAGACATGCAGTGACGCGGTGTGTTCTTCCTCCTCCTCTTCTCCCACCTCGCTCTCAACGGTGTCCTCAGGGACAGGCTGCTCAGGTGCTTGCTCATTATCTGAAAGCATAAAGGCTCACGAGTCAGGTTAAGGTGAGGGGAGGGGGGCAGGAAGGGAGAAAAGCATGCATACAGCATGATTAGCTGGAATGTGCGAAAAGCTTGTGGGGTGAGGGAGAAGTGGGATGTGAGAAGAAGGACTAAGGATGAACATACCATTGTCCCCAAGGGAGTCAACATCGCCGGTGACCATGGCACCCACCACCTGGCGCCCAATAATCTCCAGCACTCGATTCTCCAGCACACACAGTGGTTGGGTGTCAGCTTGTCCCCCGCCTGTGCGCTCCTGCTCCCTCCTGTTGTGAGCCACCTTGGCCTGCAAGAGAAAGGAAAGTGTGTGAATGAGTGTGGAGCAATGTGTCTGGGTGATGTGCCTGCCATAGTTGAATAGCTCTCATTGTATCCAAGGTGTGAGATGTGGGTGTGAGTGTTGGTAGGTAGAGATTGTTGGTGGGTGAGTGCTGGGGGTTTGGTCCTTTGGGCAGTGTGTGCAGACTGTGGTTCAGACGGTGATATGTAGCATTTGTTGAAGCATTCACTCACCCTGACCACCTGAGTGAGGTCGTTAAATTTCTTCCTGCACTGTGTGTGGGTCCTGGGGACCACAGTGCTGCCCGAGACATGCTGCACTACCTTCCTCCACATGGTGCGGAAGACTTGCGGCGAGGGCCTCCTGCCACTTGTCGGGTAGAGCACCGCCCTCCGTCTCTCCACAGCGAAAACCAATGTCTTCAATGCTTCATTGCAGAATCTGCGGGCTCTCTCCCTGGGGTGTGGATCTGCTATGAGTACACCTGGTTCAGTTCTCTGGCTCCTTTTTCTTATCCTGCTTCTGCTTGGTGAGGCAGTTGCACAGCCAGCAATGCTGAGAATGAGGTTCTGCAGCATCAATGAACCTCCCCTTTAAGTACTGAAAAAAACCTGTGACAATCACGACTTATGATTAAACTGCACCTGATATTGGCCCACCCTCTGAGTTGAGTGAACTCTTTTATGTGGGCACAAAACCAAATCACTGTAAATCAATAAAACTTTAAATGAAACTTAATAAATCAAATTAAAATTTGGTTCCCCGGGGTGACGATGCACTCCAGTCCCCGCGGCGCCCACTGGTCGCGGAAAAACTCAAGCGTGCCGGCGGACACCGCGTGCTCCATCTCCAGGGCCACCCGGGCGCGAACATGGCCGCGGAAGAGAGGCCTGCAATTGGGCCGAACGACCCCCTCGACCGCCCGCTGCCTGGACCAATTAATGGCTTTCTTAGCCAGGCCCAGGAGCAGTCCCACGAGGAGGTCCTCCGACCTGCCCGCTCCCCTCCACACGGGGTGACCGTAGATCAGGAGCGTGGGGCTGAAGTGCAACCAAAAATTGAGGAGCAGCCCCTTCAAATAATGAAAGAGGGGCTGCAACCTCTCACACTCTGTATATATATGGAAAACGGACTCCTCCAGGCCGCAGAAATGACAAGCGGCCTGGGAGTCCGTAAACCTATTTAAAACCCTGTTGCACGGGACTGCTCCGTGCAACACCCTCCAGGCCAAGTCCCCAATAGAATAAGGGAAGACTCCCGCATAGAGAGCCCTCCATTGGGGACCTTCGCCTCCGCCGGACAGCAGGATGGTACGCCAAGGCGTGTCCGGACGGCAGACGAAGATGGCAAAGTGGAGAGTGTGCAGGAGCAGCCCGTACAGGAAACGCCTCTGTGCGGATTGAAAGGGCACGGAGGGCATTTCTCCGAGAAGGCTCAAGTGGTGAGGCGGCGGCTCCCGAGGGAGGATTCGGGGCCGGGCGCCGATAAGGAATTCCGTCCGAACGGGGGTCAGCTCGGACGGGATCGCCCCACGTGCTTGAGCCTCCTCGACACACCTAGTGGAGACGGGCCCAGTGCCACTTTTAGCGACTCGATGGCTTTGACCGCGAGCCGGACGTTGACCCAGGACATGCGCCTCGCCAACTCCTCCGGCACCATCCAGCCCGCTCCTCCGCCATCGAGCAGGTCCCCGACCCTAGTCACCCTATCAGGCACAGCCCTGCCCTCCGCCAGCCAGCCGAACCCGCGGTCGTGGAGGTGCGGATTCCTGAGCAGCGGCTCCTGAAGGACGGCCGCCGCTCCTGACGGGGGAGAACTGCGCCTGGAGGCGACACTGTTCCAAACCCATAGCAATTCCTGGTAGAAGACAGGCAGCTCCCGCAGGCTGGCACGCGTGCCACCCACTCTCACAAACAGGAGCTGCGTGTCGTAGTTGAGGCCGTGCAGCTGGCGGAAGAAATACGTCGCCAGCGCACGCCACCTAGGAGGATTCTCCACGTACAGGTATCTCTGCAGCGTCTGAAGACGGAAAGTCGCCGCCTGGGTGCGAAGGCACACCAGCGCCTGACCGCCCTCCCTAAGCGGGAGACTCAGAACCGCGGCAGAGACCCAGTGCTTCCTTTTGTCCCAGAAGAAGTCGACGAGCTTCTTCTGCATCTTGGCGACAAACGCAGGGGGAGGGATCAAAGTGACCAACCGGTACCACAACATGGCGGCCACCAGCTGGTTTATGACCAGCGCTTGACCCCTGTAGGACAAGACTCGGAGCAGTCCTGTCCAGCGCCCTAGCCGAGCGGTGACTTTGGCCTCCAGCTCTTGCCAGTTCGCCGGCCAGGCGTCCTCGGCCGGGCTGAGGTAGACTCCCAGGTAGAGGAGGTGCGTGGTGCTCCAGGCGAAGGGCCTGAACTCCTCCGGCAGGGAGTCCACCTGCCACGGGCCCACCAGGAGTCCAGAACATTTCTCCCAGTTGATCTTGGCGGAGGATGCGTCCGAGTAAATCTGCTGGCATTCTCGCATCCTCCGCAAGTCGACGGGATCCGTGACCGCGAGGAGCACGTCATCGGCGTAAGCCGAGAGGACCACCTCCACGCCCGGCCCTTGCAGAGCCAGTCCCGTCAACCTCTTCCGCAAGAGGCGCAGGAAAGGCTCCACGCAAACGGCGTATAACTGACCGGACATGGGGCATCCCTGACGCACCCCCCTCCCGAAGCGAAGGGGCGCCGTCAAAAACCCGTTAACTTTAATCACACACTCCGCCGCGGCGTACAGAAGTCGGATCCGGGCGACGAAATGGGTCCCGAACCTGAATGCGCGCAGAGTCCCGAAAAGATACTCGTGATCCACCCTGTCGAACGCCTTCTCCTGATCCAGGGAAAGGAAGGCGACCGACAGACCAGCCCTCTGGGAATGGTGGACCAGGTCCCGGACCAGATGGATGTTGTCATGGATTGTCCGGCCCGGGACCGTGTAGGACTGGTCGGGGTGGATCATGTGGGCCAGCACGGTGCCAAGGCGAGCAGACATAGCCCTGGCGAAAATTTTGTAGTCCGTGCTGAGGAGGGAGACCGGGCGCCAGTTCTTAAGTAGGCGGAGATTGCCCTTCTTGGGCAGCAGGACGATGACCGCCCTGCGCCAAGAGAGGAGCATCTCCCCGGTCGCCAGACTTTCCCCCAGGACCCGCGCGTAGTCATCCCCCAAGACGTCCCAGAACGCCCTGTGAAACTCCACGGTCAGCCCGTCCAGCCCCGGGGACTTGCCCCTCGAGAGCTGGCGCAGGGCGCCGGTCAGCTCCGCTAGGCTTAGCGGAGCTTCTAAATTCTCGGCGCCCTCCGGGCCGACCTTCGGCCGGTCCTCCCACAAAACTCTGCGCGCATCCTCGCTGGACGGATCCGAAGAGAACAGAGCCCCGTAATAAGCCCGGGCCTCCGCGCTGATGCCCTCCGGATCCGAGACCAGAGATCCGTCGTCGGCCAGCAGCCCCAAGAGCTGCTTACGGACCCCCCGTCTTTTTTCCAGCGAGTAGAAGAAGGGGGAGCCGCGGTCCAGGTCCCGCAGGAACTGGATCCGCGACCTCACGTATGCGCCTCGGGACCCGACCAGCTGCAGGTCCTTCAGCGCGCCCTTCTTCTCTTCGTACACCTTCCGCAGGGCCGGGTCCTCGACGACTTGACCGAGACGGGACTCCAGGTCGAGCACTTCTTTCTCCAATCGCCCGACCCGGGCCTCCCGCCTCTTGGTCGACCCCTTCGCATACTCCTGACAGAAGACGCGGACGTGAGCCTTGCCCACGTCCCACCATAGCCTCAAGGAGGGGAAGCCTCCCCGCTTCCTTCTCCAGTCGGCCCAGAACCGGCGAAACGAATCCCGGAACCGCGCGTCCTCCAGCAGCAGGTTGTTAAAATGCCAGTACGCGGACCCCCCCCGCGCGCGCAGTGGAGCGAGCTCCGCCCACACCAGGTGGTGGTCCGTGCACGGCACCGGCCGCATGGAAGCCACCGGAACGCAGGAGACGTACGCCCGGGAAATGTAAAGGCGGTCGATTCTGGACCTTCCTCCTCCAGACCTCACGCTCATGAAGGCGCTGGAGTCGGGATGGAGATTTCGCCAGACGTCCACCAAGTCGAAGGACCCGACCAGGTCCTGCAACTTCTCCATCGCCGCCGGGCTTCGCGGGGGACCCGACCGGTCCCGCGCCTCGAGGGTACAATTGAAATCCCCCCCGAGGATGACGCACTCGCCCACATCGATGGAGCCCAGAAGAGCGGACACTTCTCCGAAGAAGTGCACTTGCTGCGCACCGGTCTGGGGGGCGTACACGTTCACTAAATGGAGCGGCACGCCTCCCAGGCGAACAGTGACCTGGAGCAAGCGGCCCGGCACATGCTCCTTGACCCTCAAGATCTCCAGCTGAAAATGCGGGGCCAGCAAGACAGCCACCCCGCAGGAATTGTTGGAGAGGTGACTCATGCTGACCCCTCCTTGCCACTCCAGGAGCCACGTGACCTCGTCTCCCGGAACGGTGTGGGTTTCTTGCAGGAAGCACACCGCATATTTCCCGTCCCGAAGGACCGAGAAGTTATTGAATCTACGGCGCGCCTCCCTGCTGCCGTTAATGTTGAGGCTGGCTATGGTTATCTTCATCTCAGAAGCATAGTGCAACCTCTACCTAACGGGGGGGAGGGAGCGCGGTCACTGACGACCGCCACTCCCTCAGCAGCCCAGTGTGGAAACTCTTGAGCCGACGCAGCTCGAGCCGGCCAACGTCCTTGTCCGCGCTCATGATTTTAATGGCGGCACGGACGGACACGACGAGCAGCGCCAGCTCCGACCACTTGTCGAGGGCCAGCCGGATCTTCTTGTGACGACCCTGGCACGTGGCCATAAAATCCCGGAGTTCCCCTACGGGGATGAGGGGAGAGTCGGTGAAGGGCACGAGGGCGTCCATCGTCTCGCTGCCGATGGACTCCAAATCGTCCTCGGTGCCCAACACCGAGTCCCCGTCCTCCTCCGGGAGGTCGTCACCGGCGGCCAACCCGTCCGTCGCACGGGGTGCAGCGAACGGCTTGGCCGCACCGGCCGGCCCCGCCTCCGTCACGATCCCACCCCCAGGATCGGTGGCAGAGGAGTCCACCCTGGGCTCCTTCAGGGGCGCCGGGCCGGGAGGCGGCGGCGGTTCGGGGCCCCCCCCCGCCTCAGGCGCCGGAGCGACCGGAGAAACCGGGGAGAAAATAATTCCAAAGTCCTCCAGTACGTCCGGCGCCAACATCAGAGACGGAGTCAGGGGGCTTTCTGTCTCCCCGCTACCAACCTCCGACCCAGCGGGCTGGGGATTGTTGTACTCCTCCACCAGGTCGAGCAGTCCCTGGGAGATATTTGGGTTGTAAATGGCGGGCTCGGCTTCAGCCTCTTTGGCCTCGCCCGCCCCAGTCCCCAGGACGCCCGACCCAGCGAGGAGCAACGGTTCCGGAACTATATAATTTTCTTCCGCGGGTTGTTCCGCGGCCCCCCCCACGGGCAGGGTCTCTTCCCCATCCCCGGGAGGCACAGGTCGGACAGACTCGGCTGTCTCACCCTCCCGAGGGACAGGCGACCCCTGCTGCTCACGCGCGACGATGACGGTGGTGGGGTGGGGCGCAGCACCCGCGGCGGGCGACGACTCCCCTTCTGCGGAGGGACCTTCCTCCTCGCAGTCCTCCTCCTGGGAGATGCGCCTCCTTTTAAAAATATTGGGGCCCAGAGAGGGAGAGGCCTCCATGTCTGCCGGGGCCTCCCTCTCTGCCCCCTCCCGATGACTGGGTTTCTTGGGCCCCTCGGGCCCGAGCCCGGCCGCAGGTCTTGATTGCTCTGCCTCGGCAGTTTCGGTCACGGGCCCGGGCACGAGGACCCCCCCAGTCTCACGCGTCCCCGTCAACTCCGCGATGAACGCGGGCGTGAGTTCGGCTAGATTGGTGGTTTCCTCCACGAGGGGACCCGCCCTGAGGTGTTTCGTCTTCCTCAGCGCCTTCCTTCCCCTCGGACGCTCTCCCTCCCCCCCGCCGGAGGCCGTGATGGTGTTGGCCCCCGACGTCGACCGCACATCCGTTGTCCTCGACGCGCGGACAGTATCAGGGGGAGGGGGGGCGGTGGCGCCAGCCCTGGCCGCGCTAGGTGTCGTGGCGGCCTTGGAGGCGGGGCAGTTTTTCCGGACGTGCCCCACCTCCTTACAGGCGTAGCACCGCATGCCGTCCGAGCTCCAGAAGACCCGGTGGGCGGTCCCCCCGTGTGGCACCGTGAACGCGCCGTCCGCGTCCTCCTCCCGCGCCAGCCGGACGAAAAGCTGGCGCCGGAAGGAGAAGACGTGCCGGAGGCTGGCTTCCCGGAAGCCGAGCGGGATGGGCGTGATTCCCGACCTCACCTCCCCCAGTTGACGTAGGTGGGGGAGGAGGAGCCCACCCGGAACAAAGGGCGGGACGTTGGAAACGACAATCCTTTGCGCGGTGGCCTCAAGGGGGTCCACCGGCAGGAAGGTCCCGCCCACGGTGAGCCCCTTCTCGATGGCCAGGGACACCGCCTGCTCCGACCCCAGGAAGAACACAGCCTTGCCGTACATTTTAGAGGCGGCGACGATGGCTGAAGGGCCGACAACCCCAGCCATGGCTTTAACGCACACCTCTATTGTCATGTTGGGGTGAGTGTAGCTCTTGACCCCATTCTTCCTCGTGAGGAGGGTAAAAGGTGACGGGGTAACAGGAGGACCCGTGGCTGCGGCCGTGGCCGCGGCTGCCACGCTTGCATATGTCCTCACTGCCCCCACCACCGGCGAAGATGTGGTCGCCATAATGGGTTGATCTTTCTAAGGGCTACACTCACCCCAAGTCACAGGCCTGAAGGTGTTAATGGCCTCTGTTTTTATTTGTTTTCCCCTGAGCAGAGGGAGCTGTTTAAATTGAAGGCACACCTCTCCCCTTATTTGAATTAATTAGGAGAGGGGCCTTCTCCCCTCTGCTCAATGGGTGATTAATTAAAATAGATTGAGGTGCCTCTTAGAGAGAGAGGCAGAGAGAGACAAGAGACAAAGAGAGAGAGAGAGGGGGTGGGAAGGAGGGAAGCCGCAAGGGCAGGGTCGCCACTCAGGATGGTGGGTGGGTGGGTGTAGGCAGGGGGGTGCACTCTCCGATGTAAATAAAGTCTTTGGTGGTCTTCTGGTGGGGGGAGAAGATGTCTTCACCTGGGAAAGCTGGAGATGCCCAGGCTCAGTCCTGCACCAGGTCTTAACAATGCCCAATTAGATGTGAGTTTAATTGGGGGACTTCACCTAGGCAGCTCCAGCTGTCCCAGGTCAGGCAATGGGAAGGGGTGTTTATTAGTGGTGTGTGCGGCCTAGCTTCTACAAAAGCCACACACACACACACACACCCCTTGGATGTTCCGGCCCTCTTCTTTTCTTCTTTCCTCCCCCCACCTACAAAACAAAGTCTCTGGGAGAGTGCACCAGAATAACACCCACCTGTAGATGTTAAAGTTCCTTCCTCCCTCCTTTCAAACAGTTGATGGTTGTTGGTGTTGTTTTCGCCCCTCTCTCCCTCTCCTAAAATGGAGGCCAATTGAGGAGGCAGTGATGGAAAGGCCTCTCCTCTGGTGTTGATGGCCTTGGCCTTCCTTTCTTTTCTTTCTCCTCTCCTGTCCTCTCTCTCCAGGCACCTCAGTTGTTGTGGTTGTGTTGGTGGTGGTCTGCTGTCTGGTCTCCTTCTCCTCTTCCTGGTCACAGAGACCACCACTCTGCTGCTGCTGCTCCTCACTCTCCTTCCCCTTCTCCTGCTTGTTGAGGCAGCTGCACAGCCAGCAATGCTGAGAATGAGGTTCTGCAGCATCAATGAACCTCCCCTTTAAGTACTGAAAAAAACCTGTGACAATCACGACTTATGATTAAACTGCACCTGATATTGGCCCACCCTTTGAGTTTAGTGTAACGCCAATGAGCTTGGGCTTTAAGACTTGAATTAGGACTTCAATCATTTTTTTGAGCAGTGAGTATGAATTTTGCATGCAGTCTAAAGCATTAGCGCCTGATGCTAATTCTCCAACTTTTCTACTGACACCGCCCATTCCTTGGCTATAACGAATTTCTAGCCCAGAGTCTATTTGGTTAGAATTAAGGAACAATAGAGGAGCTATTACACTATTGGGTGCATACTATAGGCTACCAAACAGTGGGAAGGAGATAGAGGAGCAAATTTGCTGGCAAATTAATGAAAGGTACAAGAACTACAGGGTAGTGATAATGGGTGACTTCAATTATCCTAATATAGACTGGGATAGTAACAGTGTAAAGGGCAAAGATGGGGAAGGAATTCCTGAAATGTGTACAAGAGAACTTTCTTGATCAGTATGTTTCCAGCCCAATGAGGAAGGAAGCAGTGCTGGATCTAATTCTGGGGAATGAAATGGAGCATGCGGAGCATATTTCAATGGGAGAACATTTTGAGAACAGTGATCATAATATCATCAGGCTTAGAATAGTTATGGAAAAGTACAAGGTACAATCAAGTGTAATAATACTTAGCCAGAGGAGGGCTAACTTAAGTGAGTTGAAAAGGGATCTGGCCCAGGTGGATTGGAATCTAAAGTTGGTAGGCAAAATATGAATCGAACAATGGGAGGCCTTCAAAGAGGGTACAGAGTAGATACATTGCCATGATGGGGAAAGGAAGAGCATCTAAAGCTAGAGCTCCCTGGATGACTAAAGATAAAGGGCTAGAAATACGTAGTGCCCTATTTGGGCCGATAACTTTTCAGGGAGCGCCAAAGTATTGCCGGGCGAAAAAGATTTGCTGCTGCCGGGAACTTCCGCTTTAGCGCTCCAAGAGGGAAGTGGAGCTAACTCAAGCATGACCACTTCCCTTAGAGCGCTAAAGGGAGTAAGAGGTGGGTATCGGCAGAGCGCTGAGCAATGTTCGGGGCAGCG
This sequence comes from Squalus acanthias, assembly GCA_030390025.1. Lineage (NCBI taxonomy): Eukaryota > Metazoa > Chordata > Chondrichthyes > Squaliformes > Squalidae > Squalus > Squalus acanthias. The sequence continues at coordinate 445,146 of CM059434.1, read as the reverse complement.
CTGCCGTCTTTACAGGCTCCTTCCCTCCCTGAAATGGAAGGGCCAATGCTGTGTTGAATGAATCTTCAGGCTGTGTCTGTTGGGCGATGGCACCTGCGCAATGTGCATCACTGCCCCAAGCACTCTGAGAGAGTGCAGGGCTGAGCAATCGCAGGGACAAAATAAAGCAAGAGGTACCAGAATGGGGACATAAATTAATTTTGCCCTACCTGACCACCACTGCCTTTAAATAGCGCTCCCCAAGCGGCCAGCCGAGGTGACAACGCCTCCTACAGCTGCCGCTGTTGATGCCCGGCGATGCTGCAGGGGGCGGGAGTGAATATCACTTCCGGGGCGCTAACGGGGCGCTGCGCACCGGATGACGTCATGATCATCGGGGCGCAAGAGAGCAATGCGGTAAGTCTTAGCACCAGCGCAAATCCACCAGGGAAGTTTGCGGGCGTCGGTGAATTCACCGCGCCCTTTCGGTAACCCCATAGTTCCCTGTTACGGGAGGTGCAAACCAGGGGAATTTCTCCCCCATAGAGGTTAAAATGAGACTGTGTGCAGTTCTGGTCGCCACACTATAGGAAGGATGTGATTGCATTGGAGAGGGTGCAGAGGAGATTCACCAGGATGTTACCTGGGCTGGAGCGCTTCAGCTATGAGGAGAGACTGGACAGGCTGGGGTTGTTTTCCTTAGAGCAAAGAAGGCTGAGGGGGGACCTGATTGAGGTGTACAAAATTATGAGGGGCAGAGATAGGGTAGATAGAAAGGAACTTTTTCCCTCAGTAGAGGGGTCAATAACCAGGGGGCATAGTTTCAAGATAAGGGGCAGGAGGTTTAGAGGGGATTTGAGGAAAAACTTTTTCACCCAGAGGGTGGTTTGAATCTGGAACTCACTGCCTGAAAGGGTGGCAGAGGCAGGAACCCTCACAACATTCAAGAAGCATTTAGATGAGCACTTGAAACGCCATAGCGTACAAGGCTACGGACCAAGTGCTGGAAAATGGGATTAGAATAGACAGGGCTTGATGGCCGGCGTGGACACGATGGGCCGACGGGCCTCTTTCTGTGCTGTATAAATCTATGACTCTATGACTATGAGACAGAAAAAGAGCGCTTATGCCAATTGTAAGGTTCATAATACAGCAGAGACCCAAGCTGAAAATAGAAATATAGAGATCTAAAAAACAGAATAAGAGGGGCAAAGGGAGAGTATGAGACTAGATTAGTGACTAACATAAAAGGGAACCCAAAAGTCTTTCATAAACACATAAATAGTAAAAGGGTAGTCAAAGGAAGGGTGGGGCCAATTCGGGACCAAAAAGGAGTCAGGCAGGTATGGGGACCCAGGATGTAGTGATGGAGGAGCCTCAGCCCTTGACCTTGTCCAACAGGTACGAGGTACTTGCTACCTGTATGGATGAGGAAAAATACTACAGGGTGTAGAATTCGCAATATATCGCGATTTTATTAATAAGGAGAAAACACAGAGTCTCGTTCAAACAGCTTTTATTTCAGCAGAATGCTGTCAGGTTTCTCAAAGTGGACACAAGCAGCCTGTAAAATGGCCGCCGCACCTCGTGACAGAACATTCTAGACTTTTCGACAGGCAGACAAGATGGCGTTCCAATAAACATTTGTGCAAGATCGATTAAGATTCAGCACAGTGAAGATAATACACGAGACATTATGGGTTTGCAGTATACACATAAATACTGAAATCGGTCTCCCAGGTACGAATGAAAGCTATTGTACCGAGTAATCAAGGGCCCATCCAAAAGACATTAATATGTAAAATCCCAACGACTCTACGATGAGAGAGCCGTTAGCGGGTAGTTATACAAAACACTTGGAAGCCCCAAAACCCCTCCAGGGAGAACACCGACCGATTTAACAATGGGAGAAATATTAACAGGTACTCAGACAGTTACGAGTAGCCCCGAAACCCATTAAGAACGGAGATCACCCATACAAGACATTTGAGCGCCAAACCCAAACAAAAGAAAGGACATTAAGGTTGGGCGGGAAACGGAAGATTTTGTACTATAATTACAAGCTCCAACCGTCCATCTTTCTCTTATTCTCTTATCCGATCGACTCGTAACCTTGTGGCTGCTCCTGTGTTTTGACTCGTAGTCTTGTTCCTGCTTGCCTGGTGCCTCTTTGAAAAAGACTGTTGAACTTTCTGATCCGTTCGGATCTACCTCGTGTCGCGTAACGAAGACCTATGTTGGTAACCGGCATCGGAACCAAAGGTCCGAGATGAGATGAGATGAGATGAGATGAGATGAGAAGAGAGGAAGACCATACTCATCGCCACGGTCAGTAAATCCCGACCGCGCCTGTAGGTCGAATAGCCAAGTTTTCCTTGCCAGGAAGACTTCTTTGAACTTGCAAGAACGGATCATCACCGATGATATTGACTGGTCTGGATTCGGAAAGTACCTGTTAAACCAACCAACACAGATCTTCATCACAGCAGACGGTCCAGCCTGCTAGCCGGAGCAGAAGCAAGTAAACAAGTGGGACCAGGAGATCTCCTGACCGACACGTGGGTGCTGCGGTGAAAAACATCCGATCAGCTATTCGGAATTTCTCCGAGTTATCACGAGTGGTGAGCATGAGTCTCGAAATCCTACGAATCTAGCTAGGACAGATATTGATAGGGGAGGGTTTAAGTATTAAGGATAATTGTAATGTGTGCCCCTATTTACGGTGTGTCGTTCGTTCCTCGTTTCCCTAGGATCAGCTATATAACTGCTTGTAAGATTGTACTGTCATTAATCTGTGCTTATGACATGTATTTCGTAATCTTAAATATCATGCAATAAAGATTTTCCATTTCGTACCATTCAACCGAGTCTACATGAGTTTCATCTCCATTACTGCTCTCGCATCTAAGTCCAGTGTCTAGAACCGTAAGGGCGAGTGATTCGAACCACTCACAGGTGTGTCTAGTGCTCCCAGACTGGCTGGAGACCAGAACAGGCAACAAGGCCTAAACCCGCATTGACATACAGGCTGCACAGAGCCGCGTGAATCTCACAGGCTGCGAGACACGCAGGGTCAGAATCCCTTACAGGGAGGATGGGCAAACTGACCACGGCACCATGGTACAGGGGGCCATCCAAGTGGGGGGAGAAGGAAGGAATGTGGTAGTGGTAGTATAGTCAGGAGACAGCTGCGAAAGAGTGTCCCGAAGGCTGTGTTGCCTGCCCGGTGCCAAGGTTAAGGATATCTCCTCACGGCTGGAGGGGGAGGATCCAGTTGTCGTGGTCCATGTAGGAACCAACACCATAGGTAGAACTAAGAATGAGGTTCTGCTGAGGGAGTTTGAGGAGCTAGGGTTTAAATTAATAAGCAGAACCTCAAGGGGAATAATCTCTGGATTACTACCTGAGCCATGCGCAAATTGGCATAGGGACAAGCAGATCAGAGATTTAAATGCGTGGCTCAAAGAGTGGTGTGGGAGGAAGGGGTTTCAATTCATGGGACACTGGCATTAGTACTGGGGAAAGAGGGAGCTGTTCCGTCAGGACGGGTTCCACTTAAACCGGGCTGGGACCAACGTCCTGGCGAATTGAATAACTAGGGCTGCAGATAGGGCTTTAAACTAAAAAATGGAGGGGAGGGGTCAGGTGAGGGGAAATTTAGAAATCTAAAGAGAAAGGTCAAGGCAATAGAGCAGTGCAGCATCTTGGGTAAAAATAAGCAGAGTGTGACAAGAAGAGAGTTTAATGGTAGCAGTGCAGCAGTGAATAAGGTCAAAGCAGGGAATTACAGGCTCTTTATCTGAATGCACGAAGCATTCGTAACAAGATAGACGAACTAATGGCACAAATAGAGATAAATGGGTTTGATCTAATAGCCATTACAGAGACGTGATAGTAAGGTGACCAAGGTTGAAAACTAAATGTTCCACGGTACTTGATGTTTCGAAAAGACTGGCAGAATGGAAAAGGAGGGTGGTAGCCCTAATAATAAAGGATGACATAAGGACAGTAGAGAGAAAAGATCTCGACTCAGAAGATCAGGAAGTAGAATCAGTATGGGTGGAGATAAGGAATAACAAGGGGCAGAAAACACTGGTGGGAGTAGTATATAGGCCCCCTAACAGTAGCGATACCGTTGGGCAGAAAGTTAATCAAGAAATAGTAGGAGCTTGGAACAAAGGTAATGCAATAATCGTGGGGGACTTTAATCTTCATAGAGACTGGACAAATCAAATTGGCAAAGGTAGTCTGGAGGACAAGTTCATGGAATGCATCGGGACAGTTTCCGAGAATAATCTGTCATGGAACCAACCAGGGAACAGGCTATTTTAGATCTTGTATTGTGTAATGAGACAGGGTTAATTAGCAACCTCATAGTAAAGGATCCTCTGGGGCAGAGTGATCATAATATGATAGAATTTCACATTAAGTTTGAGAGTGACTTGCCTAAGTCCGAAACTAGAATCTTAAACTCAAATAAAGCCAATTACATAGGTATGAGGGGCGAGTTGGCTAAGGTAGATTGGAAAAATAGATTAAAAGGTATGGCGGTAGATAAGCAGTGGCTAACATTTAAAGAAATATTTCATAATTCTCAACAAAAATACATTCCATTGAGAAACAATAACTCCACTGGAAAAGTGATCCATCCATGGCTAACTAAAGAAGTTAAGGATAGCATTAGATTGAAAGAAGAAGCTTATAATATTGCGAAGAATAGTAGTAAGCCTGAGGATTGGGAGAGTTTCAGAAACCAGCAAAGGATGACCAAAAAATTGATTAAAAGGGAAAAAATAGAATGAGAGAAAACTAGCAAGAAATATAAAAACAAATTGTAAGAGTTTCTACAAGTATGTAAAAAGGCAGAGAGTAGCAAAAGTAAACGTTGGTCCCTTAGAGGCTGAGACAGGAGAAATTATTATGGGGAATAAGGAAATGGCAGAAACGTTAAACAACTATTTTACATCTGTCTTCACAGTAGAAGACACAAAAAGCATACCAAAAATGGTTGGGAACTAAGGGCTGGATTTTGTCAGCCCCGAGGAGGCGGGTATGGAGGTGGGACTGCCGGTAAAGTTGCAGAATTTGGGCACCCGCCCCATCCAGCCTCAGTACCCTCTTGCCAGGAGGCGGGAAGCCGTCCTGCCCCGGGTCCCGTCTCCTCGAGGCGGGAAAGGGATTAAAGCCTATTAACTGCCTGTTAACAGGCAGAAAATAGGATTATCCCCATTTTTCACTCAGATGTGCAGGCTTCCCGACCTCGGAGAACCCCGCCAGGGTGTAGGAGACGAGAAGGAGGTCTGCAAATGCGATGTAGAGGTGAGTGATGGGTGCAAGTGTGGAGTGGTAAGTATGTAAGTTGAGTGTTAAGTGTTAGAAAATGTTCACTTACCTTTGTTTCTGCCTACAGCCTTCAGCCGCTGTGGAGCCGGAGTCCCCGACATCTCCATTGTAGAGATCACAGACTGGCTGTTGGATCCTCCAAACCAACAGCCAGTTGATTTCTGCAAAGTTGAAAGGTTTGATCACAAGGCCTCATCAAACTACACAGAATGTTAGTGTTTGACAGCTTCACAGAGCTGTCAAATGATGACATTTCTTCTTTCAAAAGTTCTTGACAGATGACACGTCATAAGTTGACATGCTCTGTCACTGACTTCCCCCTAATTGGCCTGCTGAGCCCGCTGGGCGGGCTTAACAAGGTCAATCAGGGGAAAATCCTGCTGGTTGGCCAGAAGCTGATGGAGGCGGGATTGAAAGCCGGCAAGCAGCAGTCCCGCCTCCAAAAGCTTCCCATTGAAAAAATCCAGCCCTAAGGGTCTAATGAGGGTGAGGAACTTAACGTAATTAATATAAGTAGAGAAAAAGTACTAGAGAAACTTATGGGACTAAAAGCTGACAAATCCCCTGGACCTGACGGCTTACATCCTAGGGTTCTAAAAGAGGTGGCTGAAGAGATAGTGGATGCCTTGGTTTTGATCTTCCAAGATTCGCCAGATTCTAAAATGGGCCCAGCGAATTGGAAGGTCGTAAATGTAACACCGCTATTCAAGAAAGGAGGGAGAGAGAAAATGGAACTACAGGCCAGTTAGCCTCACATCAGTCGTTGGGAAAATTCTGGACTCCATTGTTAAGGAAGTGGTATCAGGGCACTAAGAAAATCATAACATGATTAGGCAGAGTCAACATGGTTTTATGAAAGGGAATTCGTGTTTGACAAATTTATTAGAGTTTTTTGAGGATGTAACTAGTAGGGTAGATAAAGGGGAACCAGTGGATGTAGTATATTTGGATTTCCAAAAGGGATTCGATAAGGTGCCACATAAAAGGTTATTGCACAAGATTAGGGCTCATGGGGTTGGGGGTAATGTAGTAACCTGGATAGAGGATTGGTTAACAGACAGAAAACAGAGAGTAGGGATAAACGGATCTTTTTCAGGTTGGCAGGCTGTAACTAGTGGGGTGCCGCAAGGATCAGTGTTGGGGCCTCAGCTATTTACAATCTATATTAATGACCTAGAGAAAGGGACCGAGTGTAATGTATCCAAGTTTGCTGACAATACAAAGCTAGGTGGGACAGTAAACTGTGAGGAGAACACAATGGGCAGAATTTTCATTGACCCGTGGAGGCGGGTTTGGAGGCGTGTGGGGGGTTAAAATTGCAGATTCGGGGGTCCCGAACCCATCCCGCCCCCAACCCGCCTCCATGCCAGTTTCGCTGGAGGCGGGTACCCGACCTGTGCTGGGACCCACCTCCCCGAGGCGGGAAGGGGATTAGTGACAATTAACTGCCTGTTAACAGGTAGTTAACAGGCAGTTTTTTGCCTAATCCCTATTTTTAGTCCTGAATGTGGGCTACCCGATGGCTCCAAACCACACCGTTTTAGTGAGGCGGACCGTGGGTCTGCAGGGGTTGGCGGGGTCGATATGTCCGGTAGGCAGGTGAGTGATGGGTGCATGTGTGCAGAGGTAAGTGTGTAAGGTAAGTGTAAAGTGTGGAAAAAAGTTTTACTTACCTTAACTTCCTCCTGCAGGTGTCAGCCCTTCAGGGCTCGGGAGTCAGAAATCTCACCGGCACAGAAAACAGAATGGCCGTTGAGCTGTCAAAAGCTGCAGCCTCTGCTTTTTGTTCTGCAGAGATCTCTAAATCAGCCTGAGAGGAAGGAATTAACTTAGAGGACAGATTGTCAGTGTTTGACAGCTTCAAGGAGCTGTCAAATACTGATATTTCATCTGTCAAAAGCTCTTGACAGAAGAAATGTCAATCTGTGACGTCACCTGTTGCTGGGTGGCCCTTAATTGGCCTGCTGAGCCCGCTGGGCAGGCTCAACAAGGTCAATCAAGGGAAAATCGAGTGGGTTGGCCACAAGTCGATGGAGGCGGGACTACAACCCCAAAAGTGGGATTTCCACCTCCATCCGTCCCCATTGACAAACTCCAGCCCAATGAGTCTGCAAAGGGATATAGATAGACTAAGTGAGTGGGCAGTAAGGTGGCAGGTGTAGTATAATGTAGGGAAATGTGAGGTTATTCACATTGGTAGGAAGAAAAGAAAGCAATTTTAAATGGTGAGAAACTTTTAAATGTTGGTATTCAGAGAGATTTGCGTGTCCTCATACAAGAAACAAAGAAAGCTAGCATGCAGATAAAGCAAGCAATAAGGAAGGCAAATGGCATGTTTTTTTATTTGTTCATGGGATGTGGGCGTCGCTGGCAAGCCAGCATTTATTGCCTATCCCTAGTTGCCCTTGATAAGGTGGTGGTGAGCCGCCTTCTTGAACCGCTGCAGTCCGTGTGGTGAAGGTACTCCTACAGTGCTGTAGGGAAGGAGTTCCAGGATTTTGACCCAGCGACGATGAAGGAACGGCCAATATATTTCTAAGTCAGGATGCTGTGTGACTTGGAGTGCAACTTGGAGGTGGTGGTGTTCCCATGCGCCTGCTGCCCTTGTTCTTCTAGGTGCTAGAGGTCGCGGGTTTGGGAGGTGCTGCCGAAGCAGCCTTGGCGAGTTGCTGCAGTGCATCTTGTAGATGGTACACACTGCAGCCACGGTACACCGGTGTGGAGGGCATGAATGTTTAAGGTGGTGGATGGGGTGCCAATCAAGTGGGCTGCTTTGTCTTGGATGGTGTCGAGCTTCTTGAGAGTTGTTGGAGCTGCACTCATCCAGGCAAGTGGAGAGTATTCCATCACACTCCTTACTTGTGCCTTGTAGATGGTGGAAAGGCTTTGGGGAGTCAGGAGGTGAGACACTCGCCGCAGAATACCCAGCCTCTGACCTGCTCTTGTTGCCACAATATTTATGTTGCTGGTCCAGTTAAGTTTCTGGTCAATGGTGACCCCCAGGATGTTGATGGTGTGGGATTCGGCAATGGTAATGCCATTGACTGTCAAGGGGTAGTGATTAGACACTCTCTTGTTGGAGATAGTCATTGCCTGGCACTTGTGTGGCGCGAATGTTACCAGCCACTTATCAGCCCAAGCCTGAACGCCCAAGTCTTGCTGCTTACGAATGCTTCATTATCTGAGGAGTTGTGAATGGCGCTGAACACTGTGCAGTCATCAGCCAATATCCCCACTTCTGACCTTATGATGGAGGGAAGGTCATTGATGAAGCAGCTGAAGATAGTTGGGTCTAGGACACTGCCCTGAGGAACTCCTGCAGCGATGTCCTGGTGCTGTGATGATTGGCCTCCAACAACCACAGCCATCTTCCTTTGTGCTAGGTATGACTCCAGCCAGTGGAGCGTTTCCCCCCCCCCGATTCCCATTGACTTCAGTTTTACTAGGGCTCCTTGATGCCGCACTCGGTCAAATGCTGCCTTGATGTCAAGGGCAGTCACTCTCACCTCACCTCTGGAATTCAGCTCTTTTGTCCATGTTTGGACCAAGGCTGTAATGAGGTCTGGAGCTGAGTGGTCCTGGCGGAACCCAAACTGGGCATCAGTGAGCAGGTTATTGGTGAATAAGTGCTGCTTGATAGCACTGTCGACAACACCTTCCATCACTTTGCTGATGATTGAGAGTGGACTGATGGGACGGTAATTGGCCAGAATGGATTTGTCATGCTTTTTGTGGACAGGACATACCTGGGCAGTTTTCCATATTGTTGGATAGATGCCAGTGTTGTAGCTGTACTGGAACAGCTTGGCTAGATGGGCGGCTAGTTCTGGAGCACAAGTCTTCAGCACGATAGCCGGGATGTTGTTGGGGCCCATAGCCTTTGCTTTATCCAGTGCGCTCAGCTGTTTCTTGATATCACGTGGAGTGAACCGAATTGACTGAAGACTGGCTTCTGTGATGGTGGGGACCTTAGGAGTGGCCGATATGGATCATCCACTTAGCACTTCTGGCTGAAGATTGTTGCAAACGCTTCAGCCTTGCCTTTTACACTCACGTACTGGGCTCCACCATCATTAAGGATGGGGATATTCATGGAGCCAGTGTCAGAGCAGTGGGAGGCATTCAAGGAGGAGGTCCGGAGGGTTCAGACCAAATATGTGCCCTTAAAGAAAAACGGTGGGACTAACAAATCTAGAGCCCCCTGGATGTCTAGGGACATACAGGGTAGGATAAAGAAAAAAAGGGAGGCGTATGACAGATACCGAGGGCTAAATACTCCAGAATCTTTAGAGGAGTACAGAAAGTGCAGGGGTGCAATTAAAAAGATATTAGGAAAGCAAAGAGAGATCATGAAAAATTCTTGGCAAGTAAAATCAAGGAAAACCCAAAGATGTTTTATAAATATATTAAGAGTAAGAGGATAACTAAAGAAAGGGTAGGGCCTATTAGAGATCATGAGGGTAATCTGTGTGTGGAGGCGGGAGACGTCGGTAGGGTTCTTAATGAATACTTTGCGTCTGTTTTCACAAAGGAGAGGGGCGAAGCAGACATTGCTATGGGGCGGAGGAGTGTGAAATATTAGATGAAATAAAGATAGTGAGAGAGGAAGTATTAAGGGGTTTAGCAGCTTTAAAAGTGGATAAATCCCCAGGCCCGGATGAAATGTATCCCAGGCTGTTAAGCAAAGCAAAAGAGGAAATAGCAGAGGCCCTGACCATCATTTTCCAATCCTCTCTGACTTCAGGTGTGGTACTGGAAGACTGTTAATGTGGTACCCTTGTTTAAAAAGGGAGAAAAGGATAGACCGAGTAATTACAGGCCAGTCAGCCTAACCTCGGTAGTGGGAAAATTATTGGAAAGAATTCTGAAGGACAGGATAAATCTTCATTTAGAAAGACACGGATTAATCAAGGATAGTCAGCGTGGATTTGTTAAGGGAAGGTCGTGTCTGACAAACTAGATTGAATTTTGTAAGAACATAAGAACATAAGAAATAGGAACAGGAATAGGCCACTTGATCCCTTGAGCCTGCTCCTCCATTCAATAAGATCATGGCTGATCTTGGGCTCAAAGCCACTTCCCTGCCCGCTCCCCATAACCCTTCACTCCCTTATCTTGCAAAAATCTGTCTATCTCCACCTTAAATGTATTTAATGACCCAGCCTCCAGAGCTCTCTGGGGCAGAGAATTTCACCGATTTATGACCCTCTGAGAGAAGAAATTCCTCCTCATCTCAGTTCTAAAAAGGTGACCCTTTATTCTAAAACTGTGCCCCCACGTTCTAGATTTCCCCACGAGGGGAAATATCCTCTCTGCATCTACCTTGTCGAGCCCCCTCAGTATCTTATATGTTTCAATAAGATCACATCTCATTCTTCTAAATTCCAATGAGTATAGGCCCAGCCTGCTCAACCTTTCCTCATAAGTCAACCCCCTCATCTCAGGAATCAACCTAGTGAATCATCTCTGAACTGCCTCCAATGCAAGTATATCCTTCCTTAAATAAGGAGACCAAAACTGTACGCAGTACTCAAAGTGTGGTCTCACCAATACCCTGTATAGTTGTAGCAGGACTTCCCTGCTTTTATACTCCAACCCCTTTGAAATAAAGGCCAACATTCCATTTGCCTTTTTGATTACTTGCTGTACCTGCATGCTAACTTTTTGTGTTTCATGCACAAGGACCCCCAGGTCCCTCTGAACTGTAGCATTTTGTAATCTCTCTCCATTTAGATAATAATTTGCTTTTTTATTTTTCCTGCCAAAGTGTATAACCTCGCACTTTCCCACATTATACTCCATCTGCCAAATGTTTGCCCACTCACTTAGCCTGTCTATATCGCTTTGCAGGTTCTTTGAGTCCTCTGCACAACTTGCTTTCCCACCCATCTTTGTATCATCTGCAAACTTGGCTACATTACACTCGGTCCCTTCATCCAAGTCATTAATGTAGATTGTAAATAGTTGAGGCCCCAGCACCAATCCTTGTGGCACCCCACTAGTTACCTTTTGCCAATCGTAAAATGACCCATTTATCCCGACTCTCTGCTTTCTGTTAGTTAGCCAATTCTCTATCCATGCTAATATATTACCCCCAATTACGTGAGCTCTTATCTTATGCAGTAACCTTTTATGTGGCACCTTATCGAATGCCTTCTGGAAATCCAAATACACCACATCCACTGGTTCACCTTTGTCCACCCTGCTCATTACCTCCTCAAAGAACTCCAGCAAATTTGTTAAACATGATTTCCCTTTCCTAAAACCATGCTGACTCTGCTTGACTGCATTATGATTTTCTAAATGCCCTGCTATTACTTCCTTAATGAAGGACTCCAGCATTTTTCCAATGACAGATGTTAGGCTAACTGGTCTATAGTTTCCTGCTTTCTATCTCCCTCCTTTCTTAAATAGGGGTGTTGCATTTGCGGTTTTCCAATCCGTTGGGACCTCTCCAGAGTCCAGGGAATTTTGATATATTACAACCAATGCATCCATTATCTCTGTAGCCACTTCTTTTAAGACCCTGGGATGCAGGCCATCTACCAGGGGACTTGTCATCTTTTAGTCCCATTATTTTACCAAGTACTATTTCCTTAGTGATAGTGATTGTCTTTAGTTCCCCACTCCCTGTGGCCCCTTGATTATCCATTATTGGGATGTTGTTAGTGTCTTCTACCGTGAAGACAGATACAAAATATTTGTTCAGAGTCTCTGCCATTTCCCTGTTCCCCATTATTAATTCCCCAGTCTCCTCCTCTAAGGGACCAATGTTTACTTTAGCTACCCTCTTCCTTTTTATATACCTGTAGAAGCTCTTACTATCTGTTTTAATGTTTCTTGCCAGTTTACTCTCATAATTCATCTTCTCTCTCTTTATTTTTTTTAGTCATCCTTTGCTGGTTTTTAAACATTTCCCAATCCTCTGGTCTCCCACCAATCTTGGCAACATTGTATGCCTTCATTTTCAATTTGATACCATCCTTTTCTTCCTTAGTTAGCCACGGATGGTGCTCCCTTCTCTTAAAATCTTTCTTTCTCACTGGAATATATTTTTGTTGAGAGTTATGAAATATCTCCTTAAATGTCCACCACTGCATTTGAACTGTCTTACCCTTTAATTTGTTTTTCCAGTCCACTTTAGCCAGTTCTGCCCTCATGCCATTGTAATTGCCTTTGTTTAAGATCAGGACACTGGTTTGAGATACAACTTTCTCACCCTCCAACTGAATTTGAAATTCAACCATGTTATGATCACTCTTTCCTAGAGGATCTTTTACTATGAGATCATTTATTAATTCTGTCTCATTACACAGTACCAGATCCAAGATAGCCTGCTCCCTAGTTGGTTCCATTACATACTGTTTTGGGAAACCATCCCGGATACACTCTATGAACTCCTCCTCAAGGCTACCATGGCCAATTTGATTTATCCAATCAATATGGAGATTAAAATCACCCACGATTATTACCGTACCTTTTTTACAGGCCTCCATTATTTGTTGATTTATACTCTGTCCAACAGTATTGCTACTGTTCGGGGGCCTGTAGACTACGCCCACCAGAGACTTTTTCCCTTTATTAATTTTTATCTCCACCCAAACCGATTCTACACCTTGATCTTCTGAGCCAATATCACTTCTCAACACTGCACTGATCCCATCCTTCACCAACAAAGCCACCCCACCTCCCTTTCCTTTCTATCTATCCTTCTGAATTGTCAAATAACCTGGAATATTCAGTTCCCAGCCCTGATCACCTTGCAACCACGTCTCTGTAATGGCGATCAGATCATACCCATTTGTATCTATTTGTGCCGTCAACTCATCTATCTTATTACGAATGCTGCGTGCATTCAGATATAGAGTTTTTAACTTTGTCTTTTTACCATTTCTCCTTGTTTTGGCCCCATTTTCTCTTGCACTCTTATTTTTAAACATTCTGTCCCTTCCTGTCACACTCTGGTTATTCCTTCCCCCATCTCTATCCTGCTCTATTGCTTTCTCATTTCTCATTGACTTTTTAAATTCCCGCTCACCTGGATCCTCCCCCCCACTATTTAGTTTAAAGGCCTTTCTACAGCCCTAGTTATTCGATTCGCCAGGACTCTAGCCCCAGCATGGTTCAAGTGAAGCCCGTCCAAACGGAACAGCTCCCCTCTTATCCCAGTACTGGTGCCAGTGCCCCACAAATCAAAACCCATTTCTCCCACACCAGTCTTTGAGTCACTCGTTCATTTCTCTGATCTTATTTACCCTACGCAAATTCGCTCGTGGCTCAGGTAGTAATCCAGAGATTATTACCTTTGTGGTTCTGCTTTTTAATTTAGCCCCTAGCTGCTCATACTCTCTCAGCAGAACCTCTTTCTTTGTCCTACCTATGTCATTGGTGTCTACATGAACCATGACAACTGGATCTTCCCCCTCCCATTCCAAGTTTTTCTCCAGCCCAGAGGAGATGTCCTTAACCCTGGCACCAAGCAGGCAACACAGCCTTCGGGGCTTACACTCTCGGCTGCAGAGAACAGTGTCTATCCCCCTAACTATACTATCCCCTATCACTACAACATTTCTTTTTACTCCCCCCACTTGAATGGCTCCCTGTACCATGGTGCTGTGGTCAGATTGCTCATCCACCCTGCAGTCCCTGGCCTCGTCCACACAGGGAGCAAGAATCTCGTATCTGTTGGAGAAGGCCAAGGGCTGAGGCTCCTCCGCCACTACCTCCTGGATCCCAATACCTGCCTCGCTTGTAGTCACATCCTCCTGTCCCTGACCATGGGCCAAATTGGCAGTAAATACTCTAGTGGGTGTGACTGCCTCCTGGAACTTAGTGTCCAGGTAACGCTGCCCCTCCCTAATGTGTCGCAGTGTCTGAATCTCGGAGTCCAGCTCATCAACTCTGAGCCGAAGTTCCTCGAGCAGCCAACATTTGCTGCAGATGAGGTCGCCTTGGACCTCAATGGTGTCCACCAGCTCCCACATGCAACAACAAGAACACATTGCCTGGTCTCCCATCTTAATTAATTAATTAATTCGTTTTAAAATTTGGAACATGTATATCTTTTAATCTTCACCAAGGCACTTAAATTTAGAAGCCCAAGTTTGGAAAAAAAAGTGAGAAATATAGAAATACTCACCAACCAATCACTTACCTGCTTTCTGGTGATGTCACACTTCGATTACTTTTTACTTCTTTACACTCACCGGTCTAACAACATAGAAACATAGAAGATAGGAGCAGGAGTAGGCCATTCGGCCCCTCGAGCCTGCTCCGCCATTCAATGCGATCATGGCTGATCATCCAAATTCAGTACCCTGTCCCTGCTTTCTCCCCATATCCCTTGATCCCCTTAGCCTTAAGAAATATATTTAACTCCTTCTTGAATATATTTAATGAATTGGACTCAACTGTCTTCTGTGGTAGAGAATTCCACAGGTTCACCACTCTCTGGGTGAAGAAATTCCTCCTCATCTCAGTCCTAAATGACTTACCCCTTATCCTTCCTGCATCTAGTCTGTCTAGTCCTGTTAGAATTTTATAAGTTTCAATGAGATCCCCTCTCATTCTTCTAAACTCTAGCGAATACAAGCCCAATTGACCCAATCTCTCTTCATACGTCATTCCTGCCATCCCAGGTATCAGTCTGGTGAATCTTTGCTGCACTCCCTCCATGGCAAGAACATCCTTCCTCAGATAAGGTGACCAAAACTGCACACAATACTCAAGGTGTGGTCTCACCAAGGCCCTGTACAACTGCAGCAAGACATCCTTGTTCCTATACTCGAATCCTCTCGCTATGAAGGCCAACATACC
Organism: Squalus acanthias; assembly: GCA_030390025.1. NCBI lineage: Eukaryota > Metazoa > Chordata > Chondrichthyes > Squaliformes > Squalidae > Squalus > Squalus acanthias. Next base: position 430,008 of record CM059434.1, on the reverse strand, counting down.
ATTTGCCTTCTTAACCACCTGCTGCACCTGCATGCTTACCTTCAGCGACTGGTGCACAAGGACTCCCAGGTCTCGTTGCACTTCCCCTTTTCCCAATCTATTGCCGTTCAGATAATAATCTGCCTTCCTGTTTTTGCCACCAAAGTGGATAACCTCGCATTTATCCACATTATACTGCATCTGCCATGCATCTGCCCAATCACCCAACCTGTCCAAATCATACTGGAGTTTCTCTGCATCCTTCTCACAGCACACACGCCCACCCAGCTTTGTGTCATCTGCAAACTTGGAGATATTACATCTATATCCCTTGTCTAGATCATTAATATATATTGGCCCAAAAATTAGTGCCGCTACACGAGAGTACGCACTGCGTATTCTGTCTCCAATTGCCGGTTTTCTGCATGCACTGCACATGCGCTGAAAACCGGCACTTGGTGAATGGAAAAGGGGACGGGTCCTAGGTGAACCGCGTGCGCGCTACAGGCTGCGCTTAGTGGTTTCAACGCGCAGGTAAGTACGGAAGATTCTACACATAAAAAAAGGAGTAAGACCCACTTTTAACAAGGTAAGTAGTGAATTAAGTATTATTTTGAATTTTTTTTAACAGGTATATCTTTTTTAGAGACTTTAAAGACAGGTAAGTTTATTTTTATAACTTTTTAAAAGATTTTAAATTTTTTCAAAAATTTAATTTTTTATTTAAAATGGTTAATTTATTTAACTATACTTATTTTATTAATGTGATGGTTTTTTTTTAAATTTAATTGAGGTTTAGCGGTTCTTTTGGGGGGCTATAGTATTCATAGCTTTCACAGCACTTATGTGAAAGTTATGAATGGAAGATGGTGTGCTGCCATTGGCTCTAACCGAGTCACGTGATCCCACAGCTCGCACGAATTAACTATGCCTGTGGGATACGCAAGCCCAGCACAGCAGCTGTCCAGAACATCAAGTTCGTGCGAGCTGGAACTGAAAAAGTCAACGCGCAGTGAGAGATTGCGGGGAGGGCTTACCCTCGCACGAAGGCTTCGTCACGAATTTTTGGGCCATTGTGAATAACTGGGGTCCAAGGACCAATCCCTGCGGTACCCCACTAGTCACTGCCTGCCACTCGGAAAAAGACCCATTCATTCCAACTCTTTGCTTCCTGTTTGCCAACCAGTTTTCTATCCAAGTCAATACCTTGCCCCCAATCCCATGTGCTTTAACTTTGCACGCTAATCTCTTATGCGGGACCTTATCGAAAGCCTTCTGAAAGTCCAAATACACCACATCCACTGGTTCTTCCTTATCTATTCTACCAGTTACATCCTCAAAAAATTCCAGTAGATTAGTCAAGCACGATTTACCTTTTGTAAATCCATGTTGACTTTGTCCGATCCTGTCACTGTTTTCCGAGTGCTCTGCTATTACATCTTTTATAATGGGCTCCAGCATTTTCCCCACTACCGATGTCAGGCTTACCGGTCTATAATTCCCCGTTTTCTCTCTACCACCTTTTTTAAATAGTGGGGTTACATTAGCTACCCTCCAATCCATGGGAACTGTTCCAGAGTCTATAGAATTTTGGAAGATGACCAGCAATGCATCTACTATTTCTAGTTGTAGCCGCTCTCCTGGGCTCCCGCTGTATACTTGCCATAGAGGGAGTGCAACGAAGGTTCATGAGATTGATTCCTGGGATGGCGGGACTGTCATATGAAAAGAGATTGAATAAACTAGGCCTGTATTCTCTTGAATTCAGAAGAATGAGAGGGGATTTCATTGAAGCATACAAAATTATTCCAGGGCTTGATAGGGTGGATGCTGGGAGAATGTTTCCCTTGGCTGGGGAGTCTAGAACCAGGGGCCAAGCCTCAGGACAAAGGGTCGGCCATTCAGGACTGAGATGAGAAAAAATTTCTTCACGCAGAGGGTGGTGAACCTTTGGAATTCTCTACCCCAGAGGGCTGTGGAGGCTCAGTCATTGGGTATATTCAAAACAGAAGTCGATAGATTTCTGACTAGTAAGGGCATCAAAGGAATTGGCGATAGGGCCGGTGAATGGCGTTGAGGCAGAAGATCAGCCATGATCTCATTGAATGGCGGAGCAGGCTCGAAGGGCCGAATGGCCTACTCCTGCTCCTATTTCTTATGTTCTTATGTTCTTATGTTTTGTACCGCCGAACTCTCGCGCTCACCTGGGCTCCCGCTGTGTTTTGTACCGCCGAACTCAAGGCTTTTGAAGAGGTAACAAGGAGGGTAGATGAGGGTAGTGTGTTTGATGTAGTGTATATGGACTTTAGTAAGGCTTTTGATAAGGTTCCACATGGCAGACTGGTCACGAAGTTAAAAGCCCATGGCATCCAGGGCAAAGTGTCAAGTTGATTCAAAACTGGCTCGGAGGCAGGAAGCAGAGGGTAATGGTTGATGGGTGTTTTTGTGACTGGAAGGCTGTTTCCAGTGGGGTTCCGCAGGGCTCAGTACTAGGTCCTTTGCTTTTTGTGGTATATATCAATGATCTAGACTTGAATATAGGGGGTATGATTAAGAAGTTTGCAGATGATACTAAAATCGCCTGTGTGGTTGATACTGAAGAAGGAAGCTGTAGACTGCAGGAAGATATCAATAAATTGGTCAGGTGGGCAGAACAGTGACAAATAGAATTCAATCTGGAGAAGTGTGAGGTAATGCATTTGGGGAGGGCTAACAAGGAAAGGGAATACACATTAAATGGTAGGACACTGAGTAGTGTAGAGGAACAAAGGGACCTTGAGGTGCATGTCCACAGATCCCTGATGGTAGCAGGATAGGTAGATGAGGTGGTTAAGAAGACATACGGAATGCTTGCCTTTATTAGCCATGGCATAGAAACACACAACAACGCAAAATCATCGAGCAGAAACTGATAGCCAAGTTCCGCACTCATGAAGACGGTCTCAACCGCGATCTTGGGTTTATGTCACGATACATGACGTGATCCGGACTCGAGTCGTCGTTGGCTTGTTCACAGATGTGATTCCCAGTAAAAAAGTAAAAATTTTCCCAGTAAAAAAGTAAAAATTTTAAAGCTTTTCGTTTTACATACAGACGGCAGCTTTTGACACGTTAGAACCCCTGCGACTACACCTCATTGTCTCAGTTGTATCTTGCTATGTCTTTGATGTGGTACCTTCCTGGCTGACCTGATTAACTTTATCACACCTCGGCAGATAGTCAGGATGATTTAATTTAGTTGTCTGCAATTGTAAGGTACACATGCTTTGTCCTCTATCTATATATGCTTTGGCGATTCTGTATCTATTTACTTCACCTGAGGAAGGGGCAATCGATAGCTCCGAAAGCTTGTGATTTCAAATAAAACTGTTGGACTATAACCTGGTGTTGTGCGACTTCTCAATAGAATACAAGAGCAGGGAGGTTATTCTTCAACTGTATAAAACACTAGTTAGGCCTCAGCTAGAGTACTGCGTGCAGTTCTGGTCACCACATTACAGGAAAGATGTGATTGCACTAGAGAGGGTACAGAGGAGATTTACAAGGATGTTGCCGGGAGTAGAGAATCTTAGCTATGAGGAAAGACTGGATAGGCTTGGTTTGTTTTCCTTGGAATAGAGGAGGCTGAGGGGAGACCTTATTGAGGTGTATAAAATTATGAGGGGCATAGATAAAGTGGATAGAAAGGACCTATTTCCCTTAGCAGAGGGGCCAAAAACCAGGGGGCACAGATTTAAAGTAATTGGTGGAAGGTTTAGAGGGGATTTGAGGGGAAATTTCTTCACCCAGAGAGTTGTGGGGGTCTGGAACTCACTGCCTGAAAGGGTGGTAGAGGCAGGAACCCTAACCACATTTAAAAAGTACTTGGATGTGCACTTGGGATGCTGTAACCTGCAGGACTACGGACCAAGAGCTGGGAAGTCATCTTCTTCTTAGGCAGTCCCTCGGAACCGAGGATGACTTGCTTTCACATTAAAAATGAGTTCTCAGATGACTGATGAGTCCAATGCGGGACCTACAGTCTCTGTCACAGGTGGGGCAGACGGTGGTTGAAGGGGCGGGTGGGTGGGGTGCTTGGGTTGACGTGCGCTCCTTGCGCTGCCTGCGCTTGGCTTCCGCTTGCTCCCGGCGAAGAGACTCGAGGTGTTCGGCGCCTTCCCGGATGCTTCTCCTCCACTTTGTGCGGTCTTGGGCCAGGGATTCCCAGGTGTCAGTGGGGATGTTGCACTTTTTCAAGGAGGCTTCGAGGGTGTCCTTGAAGCGTTTCCTCTGCCCACCTGGGGCTCTCTTGCCGTGTCGGGGCTCCGAGTAGAGCGCTTGTTTTGGGAGTCTGTATCGGGCATGCTGGGAAGTGGGATTAGGCTGGATAGCTCTTTGTTGGCCGGCGTGGACACGATGGGCCGAAATGGCCTCCTTCCGTGCTGTAACTTTCTATGATTCTCCTGTTAGTTGTTTAATGGTCCACCACCATTCACGACTGGATGTGGCAGGACTGCAGAGCTTTGATCTGAGCCATTGATTGTAGGATCACTTAGCTCTGCCTATATCATGCTGCTGCCACTTTTTAGCATGCTTATAGTCCTGTGTTGCAGCTTCCCCAGGTTGGCACCACATTTTTAGGTACGGCTGGTGCTGCTCCCAGCATGCTCTTCTACACCCCTTCTTGACCCACGGTTGGTCCCTTGTCTTGATGGTAATGGTAGAGTGAGGGATATGCCAGGCCATGAGTTTACAGATGGCCCACAGCGCCTCATCGATGCCCAGGTTTGAACTGCTCGATCTGTTTTGAATCTATCCCATTTAGCATATGACTATGTCAGACTATTGCTTGACTAGTCTGTGGGACAGCTCTCCCAATTTTGGCTCAAGGAGGACTTTGCAGGGTCGACTGGGCTGGGTGTGCCATTGTCGTGTCTGGTGCCAGGTGGTCCGTCCGTGTTATTCTTAGTAAACATCTTTATAGCGGTTTCATATGGGCCATTTCAGAGGGCAATTAAGAGTCAATCAGATTGCTGTGGGTCAGGACTCACATGTAGGCCAGACCGGGTAAGGACATAGAAACATAGGAGCAGGAGTAGGCCATTCGGCCCTTCGAGCCTGCTCCACCATTCAATATGATCATGGCTGATCCTCTATCTCAATACCATATTCCCGCTCTCTCCCCACACCCTTGATGCCTTTTGTGTCTAGAAATCTATCTGTCTCCTTCTTAAATATATTCAGTGACTTGGCCTCCACAGCCTTCTGTGGTAGAGAATTCCACAGGTTCACCACCCTCTGAGTGAAGAAATTTCTCCTCATCTCAGTCCTAAATGTCCTACCCCCGTATCCTGAGACCGTGACCCCTCGTTCTAGACCTCCCCAGTCAGGGGAAACATCCTTCCTGCATCCAGTCTGTCTAGCCCTGTCAGAATTTTATACGTTTCAATGAGATCCCCTCTCATTCTTCTAAACTCTAGTGAATACAGGCCTAGTTGACCCAATCTCTCCTCATACGACAGTCCTGTCATCCCAGGAATCAGTCTGGTGAACCTTCGCTGCACTCCCTCTAAGGCAAGCATATCCTTTCTTAGGACGGCAGATTTCCTTCCGACATTAGTAAACCAAATGGGTTTTTACAACAATCCGGCAGTTACTGACACTAGCATTTTATTCCAGATTTATTTAATTAACTGAATTTAAATTCTCCAGCTGTCATGATGGGATTTGAACGCCTGTCTCCGGATCATTAGTCCAGGCCTCTGGATTACTAGTCCAGTGACATCACCACTATGCTACCGTACCCCGTAACCACTGTACCACTGGGTGACACTGTCCTGCACACTGTCCTGTGCACTGTGCGACACTGTCCTGTACACTGTCCTGTGCACTGTGCACTGTGTGACACTGTCCTGTGCACTGTGCACTGTGCGACACTGTCCTGTACACTGTCCTGTGCACTGTGCGACACTGTCCTGTACACTGTCCTGTGCACTGCGTGACACTGTCCTGTGCATTGTCCTGTGCACTGTGTGACACTGTCCTGTGCACTGTGTGACACTGTCCTGTGCACTGTGCACTGTGCGACACTGTCCTGTACACTGTCCTGTGCACTGTGCGACACTGTCCTGTACACTGTCCTGTACACTGTGCACTGTGTGACACTGTCCTGTGCACTGTGCGACACTGTCCTGTACACTGTCCTGTGCACTGTGCACTGTGTGACACTGTCCTGTGCACTGTCCTGTACACTGTCCTGTGCACTGTGTGACACTGTCCTGTGCACTGTCCTGTGCACTGTGCACTGTGTGACACTGTCCTGTACACTGTCCACTGTGCGACACTGTCCTGTGCACTGTGTGACACTGTCCTGTACACTGTCCTGTGCACTGTGTGACACTGTCCTGTACACTGTCCTGTGCACTGCGTGACACTGTCCTGTGCATTGTCCTGTGCACTGTGTGACACTGTCCTGTGCACTGTGTGACACTGTCCTGTGCACTGTCCACTGTGCGACACTGTCCTGTACACTGTCCTGTGCACTGTGTGACACTGTCCTGTGCACTGTCCTGTGCACTGTGCACTGTGTGACACTGTCCTGTGCACTGTCCACTGTGCGACACTGTCCTGTACACTGTCCTGTACACTGTGCAGTGTGCGACACTGTCCAGTGCACTGTGCACTGTGCGACACTGTCCTGTACACTGTCCTGTACACTGTGCACGGTGCGACATTGTCCAGTGCACTGTCCTGTGCACTGTGCACTGTGCGACACTGTCCTGTACACTGTCCTGTGCACTGTGCACTGTGCGACACTGTCCTGTACACTGTCCTGTGCACTGTGCACTGTGCGACACTGTCCTGCACACTGTGATCAGATTTGTCCTGCTTCTTGTGGATAGGACATACCTGGGCAACGTTACACATTGTCGGGTAGATGCCAGTGTTATTGCTGTACTGGAACAACTTGGAAAGAGGCGCAGCTAGTTCTGGAGCACAAGTCATAGAAACATAGAAGACAGGAGCAGGAGCAGGCCATTCAGCCCCTCGAGCCTGCTCCGCCATTCAATGAGATCATGGCTGATCATCCAATTTCAGTACCCTGTCCCTGCTTCTCCCCATATCCCTTGATCCCTTTAGCTTTAAGAAATATATCTAACTCCTTCTTGAATATATTTAATGAATTGGCCTCTACTGCCTTCTGTGGTAGAGAATTCCACAGGTTCACCACTCTCTGGGTGAAGAAATTCATCCTCATCTCAGTCCTAAATGGCTTACCCCTTATCCTTAGACTGTGACCCCTGGTTCTGGACTCCCCGGCCATCGGGAACATCCTTCCTGCATCTAGTCTGTCGAGTCCTGTTAGAATTTTATAAGTTTCAATGAGATCCCCTCTCATTCTTCTAAACTCCAGCGAGTATAAGCCCAATCGACCCAATCTCTCCTCATACGTCATTCCTGCCATCCCAGGTATCAGCCTGGTGAATCTTCGCTGCACTCCCTCCAAGGCAAGAACATCCTTCCTCAGATAAGGTGACCAAAACTGCACACAATACTCAAGATGTGGTCTCACCAAGGCCCTGTACAACTGCAGCAAGACATCCCTGTTCCTGTACTCGAACCCTTTCGCTACGAAGGCCAACATACCATTTGCCTTCTTAACCGCCTGCTGCACCTGCATGCTTACCTTCAGCGACTGGTGCACAAGGAAACCCAGGTCTCGTTGCACTTGCCCTTCTCCCAATCTATTGCCATTCAGATAATAATCTGCCTTCCTGTTTTTGACACCAAAGTGGATAACCTCGCATTTATCCACATTATATTGCATCTGCCATGCTTCTGCCCAATCACCCAACCTGTCGCAATCATACTGGAGTTTCTCGGCATCCTCCTCACGGTACACACTCCCACCCAGCTTTGTGTCGTCTGCAAACTTGGAGATATTACATCCAATTCCCTTGTCTAGATCATTAATATGTATTGTGAATAGCTGGGGTCCTAGCACCGATCCCTGCGGTACCCCACTAGTCACTGCCTGCCACTTGGAAAAAGACTCATTTATTCCAACTCTTTGCTTTCTGTCTGCCAACCAGTTCTCTATCCAAGTCAATACCTTGCCCCCAATCCCATGTGCCTTAACTTTACACGCTAATCTCTTATGCGGGACCTTATTGAAAGCCTTCTGAAAGTCCAAATACACCACATCCACTGGTTCTCCCTTATCTATTTTACCAGTTACATCCTCAAAAAATTCCAGTAGATTAGTCAAGCATGATTTACCTTTTGTAAATCCATGTTGACTTTGGACTCCTGTCACTGTTTTCCAAGTGCTCTGCTATTACATCTTTTATAACGGACTCTAGCATTTTCCCCACTACCAATGTCAGGCTTACCGGTCTATAATTCCCCGTTTTCTCTTGACCACCTTTTTTGAATAGTGGGGTAACATTAGCTACCCTCCAATCCATGGGTACTGTTCCAGAGTCTATAGAATTTTGGAAGATGACCAGCAATGCATCTACTATTTCTAGGGCCACTTCCTTAAGTACCCTGGGATGTAGATTATCAGGCCCTGGGGATTTATCGGCCTTCAATCCCGTCAATTTCCCTAACACTATTTCCCTACAAATACTGATTTCTTTCAGTTCCACCCTCTCATTAGACCCTATCTTCCCCGACATCTCTGGGAGGTTATTTGTGTCCTCTTTTGTGAAGACGGAACAAAAGTATGTATTCAATTGATCAGCCATTTCTTTGTTCCCCATTATAAATTCCCCTGATTCTGACTGCAAGGGACCTACGCTTGACTTCACCAATCTTTTTCTCTTCACATATCTATAGAAGCTTTTCCAGTCAGTTTTTATGTTCCCTGCAAGCTTACTCCCATATTCTATTTTCCCCCTCTTAATTAATCCCTTTATCCTTCGTTCATGAATACTATACTGCTCCCAATCCTCAGGTTTTCTGCTTTTTCTGGCCAATTTATATGCCCTCTCCTTGGATCTTATGCTATCCCTAATTTCCTTTGTTAGCCACGGTTGAGTCACCTTTTTTGTTTTATTTTTATGCCAAACTGGGATGAACAAATTCTATAGTTCATTCATGCAATCTTTGAATGTTTGCCATTGCCTATCCACTGTCAACCCTTTGAGTGACATTCCCCAATCAATCCTACCCAACTCCCGTCTCATACCATCGTAGTTTCCTTTATTTAAATTCAGGACCCAAGTCTCTGAGTCAGCTACTTCACTCTCCATCTTAATGAAGAATTCTATCATATTATGATCGCTCTGACCCAAGGGGCCTCGCACAACAAGATTGCTAATTAATCCTTTCTCATTACATAATACCCAGTCTAAGATGGCCTGATCTCTAGTTGGTTCCTCGACATATTGGTCCAGGAAACCATCTCGTATACACTCCAGGAATTCCTCCTCCACAGTATTGTTACTAATTTGGTTAGCCCAATCTATATGCAGATTAAAGTCACCCATGATAACTGCTGTGCTCTTATTGCACGCTTCTCTAATTTCCCTTTTAATGCTATCCCCAACCTCCGTATTACTGTTTGGAGGTCTATATACCACTCCCACTAGCGTTTTCTGCCCCTTGGTATTTCTCAATTCTACCCATACAGATTCCACATCATCAGAGCTAATATCCTTCCTTACAATTGTGTTAATCCCCTCTTTAACCAGCAATGCTACCCCACCTCCTTTTCCTTTTTGCCTATCTTTCCTGAATATTGAATACCCCTGGATGTTGAGTTCCCAGCCTTGGTAACCCTGGAGCCATGTTTCCGTAATCCCAATCATATCATATTCGTTTACCTCTATTTGCGCAGCTAATTCATCCACCTTATTACGAATGCACCTCGCATTAAGACACAAAGGGGGAAAAATTCAGTTGGTTGTGCCTCCCGTTAGCGCCTTAAGAGGGCGCTAATGGGGCGCAAAGCCGCTAGCGCCCGGGCGCAGCGATGTTTGCGCCGCTCGGGAACTTAACTAGACATTGTGCGGCGGCGCTAAACTTTACCGCTGCGACCACCTGCGCGCGCAGATTGTGACGTCATTCCATGGTGCAACGCCCTTGTGGCGCCCCGGTGCGGAAATTGAGTGGCGCCCCCTGCCTTACCGCCTGGCGCATCCAACGACCGGAAGACTGGAACGCTATCAATCGCTGTGTGGCTGGGGGGGGGCGCTATTTAAAGGGGGCCTCTTCCTGTCTTTTTCTGTGGTTGACATTTTTGCACCACTCGTTCTGAGAGAGAGAGAGAGGTTCGGAGAGAGAGAAAGAGAGACTTCTGCATTGAGTCAACGCTTTGTGAGGTAGTTTTGCCTACTGATCCTAACTTCGCTGGTACTTTGGTTGCTGTCCTTCATAACTTTGCTTGCAAAGAGACTATGGGGGCTGCACTGATTGGGGGCGTCGTCCTGCTCCAGCTGAATCGGAGGACACAGAGACGCAGAGAGAGAGTGGCAATGATGGCCAGACGGAGGAGGGCCAACAGGGGTATGTACAGGAGAGCTTACCCTCCCAGGGTATATCGTGAACAGCTCTCCTACATTCATATGTCTGAGGAGCTGTGTTTGCGAAGGCTGCGATTCAGCAAGGAGGTGGTCACTGAGCTCTGCCACCTGCTGCAGCCAGATCTGCAGCCTCAGCTGAGGTCCAGGACGTCTCTGTCGGTGGCAGTGAAGGTCACAGTGGCTCTCAACTTCTATGCTACTGGCTCATTTCAAGCTGCTGCTGGGGACCTCGCCAATATCTCCCAGTTCGCGGTGCATTGCTGCATCCGGCAGGTCACAAATGCCCTCTTTAAAAGGAGACGAGAGTTCATCTCTTTCCCCATGACCCTAGACAAGCAGCGTGACCGCGCTGTCATAAATCGCAAGTAACAACTCAGGAAGTACTACTGGGCGGCCAGCTGGGGCGCCGTCCAGGGAGTATAAATACTCAGGCATGGGCCCACCTTGGGCAGAGACAATCTGGAAACAGGAAGCTAGTGACTGCTAACTAGACCTCCATGTTTTGTTACAAGTTGATTGAAGCCTTGCTTTATGTTCAAGTGCGTAGTGAGTCTTTATTACGTCACGCGCTCTGGGCTTTGCGAGGATAGCGGGCTTCCCCATGGTGCAGGGCGCCATTGACTGCACGCATGTGGCTTTGCGTGCTCCACATGAGAATGCCGAGGATTTCCGGAACAGAAAGGGGTTCCATTCCTTGAATGTTCAGTTGGTCTGTGACCACAGACAGCTGATACTCGCTGTCAATGCCCACTATCCTGGCAGCTGCCACGATGCTTTCATCCTGCGCCAGACTACTGTGGCAGAACTTTTCGAGGCACCGCATCAGCCAGTTGGTTGGCTTCTCGGGGACAAGGGGTATCCATTGAGCACCTGGCTGATGACACCGCTCCGTACGCCCAACACCCCTGCTGAGCTGCGGTACAATGAGAGCCATCAAGCTACCAGGAACATCATTGAGCGCACAATCGACATGCTGAAGCAACGGTTCCGCTGTCTCGACCATTGTGGAGGAGCCCTGCAGTACTCGCCTGAGCGAGTATCCAACTTCGTAGTTGTGTGCTGCATGTTGCATAACATGGCAATCGTCAGGACCCAGCCAATGCCACCAGGCCTTGGAGCACCACCAGAGGAGGAGGAGGAAGAGGAGGAAGAGGACGAGGAGGATGATCATCAGCAGCACCAAGGCGGGAGGGCGGCCCACAATGGTGAAACTGCAAGGGCCGTCCGTCAACGGCTGATAGCAAGCCGCTTCTTGGGCCCCTGCTGTGGAAATGGCTTCTGCCATTGCTAACAACATCAATGAACTCAGCATGCAACCCCTAAGCCGGCCAAGGCACCAATGATTCCAAACACCAAACATGTATATTTTGAATACAAAAACGTATTTATTTTACAAACTCTGTGTGTGTCATTTCCTCATGACAAACTCATAGAAATAAACACAAAAAAACAGTCATTAACATAACTGGTTCTCACAACCTGGAGATAATGTCCAAAACACTAAACAAAAGTTGGACCACGAACCTCGGCCTTTAATAAAAAAATGACCAGCATTTTGTCACACCTCCTACTTTTTGCCCTTCGAGGGTGATCTCCTTCCCTTGCGCACTTCCCCCCTTCTAACCCTACTGCTCCTCCGTAATGGGACCTCAGTGGCTGCAGCAAGGCTGGTGGAAGGCTGCTGATTGTCAGACCCTGACACTGCAGATGCCCCTGAAGGACGGCCTCGACCAGTTCTGGGCCTGGAGGGCCCGGCTGCAGACTGCACCAACTCTGCATGGGCGGCAGCAGTCTGTCCTACAGGCGGTGGCAAGTGCAGTGGAGAAGTGACAGTGTTGGCAGCAGGAATGCTGTCATCGTGAGAGAGGACAGCAACTCCCTGCTCGACCGACACACTGGCACTCCCACGGGGCAGCACTTCAGCATCCGGAGCAATCTGCTGGAGCACAGATTGCTGGCCTGCTGCGGCGCGGTGAGAGCCCCGGGGACATGTGCACGAACCATCGAGGATGGCAGCAGTCAGTGCTCGCGTGGCCTCAATCTGAGTCTGCATGAGAGCAGTCAGAGATGGGATCACGGCAGTCAGTGACTGAATTGCAGCACTAAGCTTTAGTGTGGCATCCGCCTGTGCTACAGCGAAGTGCTCCACACTCCTTGCCAGTGACTCAATGCATTCGGGCACCCTTCCCACTGCACCCATGAGCTCAGTGTGCATGCCCACCGCCTGGGTGTTCATTTCTGCGATCAGCCACTCCTCCTCTGCGTCCATTGCAGTAGGAGTCGCTGGCATACTCTCCCTCTGGGGAGAAGGCCCCCGTTCTTCCCTACCCCCATGGCATTGCTGCAGCCCGCTGGGTCCTGGAGCTTCACCCTCATCAGACCCTTCCCCCCTGCTCCCCTCCAGGGAAGGCGTGTTCCCAGTGTCGGTATGGGCTTCCTCGGGAGAGGGTGGCACTGATGCTCCGGCTTCCTCTTCCTCCTCGGCTGCAGCTTCACTCCCACTGGCAGCTTCAGGGCCCATCTCCTCAGCTGGTGAATCACCATCTGAAAGCAGGGAGGTACAAGAGTGGCTTTAGCATGAGGACAGGGTGGCAGTAAGGGAGGAATAAGTGCAACGAGTTAGTAAGTTGGATTGAAAGTGTCAAAGGCTGGTGTTGTGAGGGACAAGTGGAAGGACAGAGGACAAAAAGGTGATGACCTTACCATTGCTGTCCAGAACGGGGTCGGCGTCTCCAGTGGCGACGGGACCGATCACCCGGCTTGCCACAATCCTGTGGACGCGCTCCTCAAGATCGCTGAGGGGTTGCAGCTGAGGCCGCCCTCCACCTGTCCGTTGCTGCTGTCTCCTATTATGCGCCAGCTTGGCCTGCAAGAAAAAGGACAGCATCTGAGTAAATGTACAGCCATGGTCTTGCCTGATGTGCCTCCCATAGGTGAATAGCCCTTACTGTATACAGCCATGGTCTTGCCTGATGTGCACCCCATAGGTGAATAGCCCTTACTGTATGCAAAGTGTGGAATGTGTGTGTTTGATGAAAGGGCCATAGGTGTTGGATGAGTGTTGTGCATTGGGGTTTTAAGACCCTCTGGCCATAGAGTGAGGTTGAGATGGAGGGATGGAGAGGTATTGAGAAAAAGCCACTCACCTGACGACCTGAGTGAGGTCGTTGAACTTTTTGTGGCATTGAACATGGGTCCTGGGCACCATGCTCCTGGAGGAGACGCTCTGAGCCACCTCCCTCCACACTCTTCTGTACTCGCATGGCAAAGGCCTCCTGCCACTCTCAGGGAAGAGTATAGATCTTCTGCGCTCCACTGCGCCAACCAGAGCATCCAAGGCCCGCTCGGTGAAGCGCTGAGCTCGTTCTCTCACCCTCTCCATCCTTGGCAGCAAAATGGATTCACAGGTCTCTCCAGGCCGAGATTCAAGGCTGCAATGAGCAGGGTGTGGCTGGGGAGCAAGTTGGCCCCCCCCCTTTAAGAACTGGCCGGCGCCAGTGTGTCTGTGTTCCCTCACTAACTGGCAGCACCTGCGCTGCGCTCGCGCGCTGAGTTAGCGCCTCACTGCTCGGCCTTTGCGCCTTAAGACAGGTGTGCAGCGCCTGCTTTAGCGCTCCACTCACCTCCCGGGGCGTTAAAAGTGAAGTTTCCAGTCAGTGGCGATAATTAGCGCCAGGCGCTAATTTTTGCGCCCGGACGATATTTGCGCCCCAAATGGGGCGCGACTTAATTTTTCCCCCAAAGCCTTCAGGCTTGTTTTTTTAACGCTCTTAGACCTTTTAGAATTATTATTTACTGTGGCCACGTTTCATTTAAACCCTTGATTTCTCTGACTGACACCTTTGTTTTTTTCCTTCCTGACTTTTGCTTCTATCCTTGTTTCCCTTTCCTCTTTCTCCCTGCTCAGGTTCTCAACCCCCTGCCATTTTAGTTTAAACCCTCCCCCAGAGCACTAGCAAACACTCCCCCAAGGACATCGGTCCCGGTCCCGCCCAGGTGCAAACCGTCCGATTTGTACTGGTCCCACCTCCCCCAGAACCGGTTCCAATGTCCCAGGAATTTGAATCCCTCCCCCTTGCACCATTCCTCTATCCACGTATTCATCTGAAATATCCTTCTATTTCTACTCTGACTAGCATGTGGCACTGGTAGCAATCCTGAGATTACTACCTTTGAGGTCCTATTTTTTAATTTACCTCCTAACTCCCTATATTCAGCTTTTAGGACCTCATCCCATTTTTTACCTATATCGTTGGTACCTATATGCACCACGACAACTGGCTGTTCACCCTCCCCTTCCAAAATGTTCTGCAGCCGCTCTGAGACATCCTTGACCCTTGCACCAGGGAGGCAACACACCATCCTGGAGTCTCGTTTGCGGCCGCAGAAACGCCTATCTATTCCCCTTACAATAGAATCCCCTATCACTATAGCTCTACCTCTCTTTTTCCTCCCGTCCTGTGCAGCAGAACCACCCCTGGTGCCAGGAAGTTGGCTGCTGCTGCCTTCCCCTGATAAGCCATCCCCCTCAACAGTATCCAAAGCGGCATATCTGTTTGAGAGGGGGATGTCCACAGGGGACTCCTGCACTACCTGCCTGCGCCTACTACTCTGCCTGGTGGTCACCCATTCCCTTCCTGCCTGTGCAACCTTTACCTACGGTGTGACCAACTGGTTAAACGTGATATCCACGAGGTCCTCAGCATCGCGAATGCTCCAGTATGTATCCATTCGCAGCTCCAGCGCCGCAATGCGGTCTGCCAGTAGCTGCAGCTGGATACACTTCCTGCACACATGGTCGTCAGGGACACAGGAAGTGTCCCCGATTTCCCACATAGCGCAGGAGGAGCATACCACGGCGCCGAGCTGTGTTGCCATGACTTACCCTTTAATTAATTGAACTTAAATTAAATCAAATCAATCCCACCAATTATACTAAAGTTAAATGATATAGGGCCCTTGTTTACCAACTTTCCCCGCTACCCCACAGAGACCCTAGAAACTATAAACCACAAAATTTAAGTTTGGAAAAAGGAAAAAAAGAGAAATACTCACCAACCAATCACTTATCTGCTTTCTGGTGACGTCACACTTTGATTATTTTTTGCTTCTCTCTCTCCCGCTCTCGGTGCTCAGATTGGGAAGCCTACCTGGTCGCCGCCGCCTTTTACTGCCGCCGCCTCGCCGCTGTCGCTCCACCCAGGTCCGCCGCCTCTGTGGGCCTACCTGGTCGCCGCCTCTTTTACTGCCGCCGCCTCGCCGCTGTCGCTCCACCCAGGTCCGCCACCTCTCTTCAGCACGACAGCCGGGATATTGTTGGGGCCCATAGCCTTTGCTGTATCCAATGCACTCAGCCGTTTCTTGATATCAAAATTCTGGTATCTTTAATTAAAGATGAAGTTACGAAATATCTAGATGGAAATAATTAGAAGCAGCCAACATGGATTTCAGAAAGGCAGATCATGCTTGACAAACCTAATAGTTCTTTGAGGAGGTGACAGATGGTAGATGGGGAAAATGACGTGATTGTGGTGTATATGGAAATTTTGATATCTTAATATCACGTTCAGTGAAATGAATTGGCTGAAGACTGGCTTCTGTGATGGTGAGGACCTCAGGAGGATGCCGAGATGGATCATCCACTCGCCAAATGACATCCTTTGTGACTGTGACAAAGGTAAATTATCCCTCCTCGTCCTTCTCGAACTGTCTGCAGCCTTTGACACGGTTGACCACTCCATCCTTCTCCAACGCCTCTCCACCGTCGTCCAGCTGGGTGGGACTGCACTCGCCTGGTTCCATTCTTATCTATCTAATCGTAACCAGAGAATCACCTGCAATGGCTTCTCTTCCCGCTCCCACATCGTTACCTCTGGTGTCCCCCAAGGATCTATCCTTGGCCCCCTCCTATTTCTCATCTACATGTTGCCCCTTGGCGACATCATCCAAAAACACAGCGTCAGTTTCCACATGTACGCTGACGACACCCAGCTCTACCTCACCACCACTTCTCTCGACCCCTCCACGGTCTCTAAATTGTCAGACTGCTTGTCCGACATACAGTTCTGGATGAGCAAAAATTTTCTCCAATTAAATATTGGGAAGACCGAAGCCATTGTTTTCGGTCTCCGCCACAAACTCCGTTCCCTAGCCACTGACTCCATCCCTCTCCCTAACATCTGTCTGAAGCTGAACCACACTGTTCGCAACCTTGGTGTCATATTTGACCCTGAATTTAGCATCCGACCACATATCCACAGCATAACTAAGACCACCTACTTCCACCTCCGTAACATCGCCCATCTCCACCCCTGCCTCAGCTCATCCGCTGCTGAAACCCTCATCCATGCCTTTGTTACCGCTAAACTTGACTATTCCAATGCACTCCTGGCCGGCCTCCCACATTCCACCCTACGTAAACTTGAGGTCATCCAAAACTCGGCTGCCCGTGTCCTAACTCGCACCAAGTCCCGTTCGCCCAACACCCCTGTGCTCACTGACCTACATTGGCACCCGGTTAAGCAGCACCTTGATTTCAAAATTATCATCCTTGTTTTCAAATCCCTCCATGGCCCCTCCCTATCTCTGTAATCTCCTTCAGCCCCACAACCCTCCGAGATATCTGCGCTCTCTAATTCTGCCCTCTTGAGCATCCCTGATTATAATCGCTCAACCATTGGTGGCCGTGCCTTCTGTTGCCTGGGCCCTAAGCTCTGGAATTCCCTGCCTAAACCTCTCCGCCTCTCTACCTCTCTTTCCTCCTTTAAGGCGGTCCTTAAAACCTACCTCTTTGACCAAGCTTTTGGTCACCTGCCCTAATTTATCCTTATGTGGATCGGTGTCAAATTTTTTTTGTCTTAAAATACTCCTGTGCAGCGCCCTGGGATGTTTTACTATGTTAAAGGCGCTATATAAATACAAGTTGTTGTTGTTGTTGTTGTTATGGTTGCAAGCGCTTCAGCCTTGTATTTAACACACCCATGCTGGGCTCTGCCATCATTGAGAATGGGGATGATCATGGAGCCTTGTACGGGTTGTGGGGCCCATGAAACCCTCTCCCCACATAGGACTAACCCCACCCCCTGGTGTAAAGGTGGTCATGGCCTTGGAAGGAGATTTCATGTTACATAGATACATAGATACATAGAAGATAGGAGCAGGAGTAGGCCATCCGGCCCTTCGAGCCTGCTCCGCCATTTAATGAGATCATGGCTGATCCTCCAATTCAGTATCCCGTCCCCGCCTTCTCTCCGTAACCCTTAACCCCTTTTGCCTGTAGAAATACATCTAATTCCCTCTTAAATATATTTAATGAGCTGGCGTACACTGCCCTCTGTGGCAATGAGTTCCACAGGTTCACCACCCTCTGAGTGAAGAAATTCCCCCTCATTTCTGTCCTAAATGGTTTAGCCCTTATCCTTAAATTATGTCCTCTAGTTCTGTTCTCACCCGCCAAGGGAAACATTCCTTCTGCATCTAGTCTGTCTAGACCTGTCAGAATTTTATACACTTCTATGAGGTCCCCTCTCAATCTTCTAAACTCCAGTGTGTACATCCCTAAACTACATAGTCTCTCCTCATAGGTCAATCCCGCCATTCCTGGTATCAGCCTGGTGAATCGCCGCTGCACCCCCTCCATGGCAAGAACATCTTTCCTCAGATGAGGCGACCAAAACTGTACACAGTACTCGAGGTGTGGTCTCACCAGTGCCCTGTACAGCTGCAGCAAGGTATCCCTGTTCCTGTATTCCAACCCTTTTGCTATGAAGGCCAGCATACCGTTTGCCTTCTTGATCGCCTGTTGCACCTGCATGCTCGCCTTCAGTGACTGGTGTACAAGAACACCCAGGTCTCTCTGTACTTCCCCCTCTCCCAATTTATTGCCATTTAAATAATAATTTGCCCTCCCGTTCCTGCACCCAAGGTGGATAACTTTGCACTTGTCCACATTATAGTGCATCTGCCATTTATCCGCCCAATCACCCAGTCTGTCCAAATCGCTCTGGAGCTTCCTGGTCTCCTCCTCTGAGCCCACCCCCCCTCCTAGTTTAGTGTCGTCTGCAAATTTGGAAATGCTGCATCCGACTCCCTGATCCAGGTCATTAATGTAAATTGTGAACAGCTGGGGACCCAGGACAGATCCCTGTGGTACCCCACTTGTTACTGCCTGCCATTCAGAAAATGAGCCGTTTATTCCAACTCTCTGTTTTCTATCTGACAGCCAGTTCTCTATCCACGTCAATACTTTCCCCTTTATCCCATGAGCTTCAATTTTCCCTGCTAATCTTTTATGTGGGACCTTATCGAAGGCCTTTTGGAAGTCCAGGTACACCACATCTACTGGCTCTCCCCCATCTATTTTACCAGTTACTCCCTCAAAAAATTCCAATAGATTAGTCAAGCACGATTTACCCTTTGTAAATCCATGTTGACTCTGTCCTATCCTGTCCCCATTTGCTAAGTGCTCCGCTATTTCATCCTTAATGATGGACTCCAGCATTTTGCCCACAACTGATGTAAGGCTTACAGGTCTGTAATTACCTGCTTTTTCCCTACCCCCCTTTTTGAATAGTGGGGTAACGTTAGCTACCCTCCAATCCATGGGCACTGTTCCCGAGTCTAATGAATTCTGAAAAATCATACTTAGTGCATCCGCTATCTCTAGGGCCACCTCCTTCAGCACCCTAGGATGCATGTTATCAGGCCCTGGGGATTTGTCCGCCTTCAATCCCTTTAGCTTCCTTAACACCATATCCTTAGAGATATTGACTTGCGTCAGTTCCTCCTTTGCAAATGTCCCTATTTTTCCCGATATCCCAGGGAGGTTTTTTGTGTCTTCCTTCGTAAAGACTGACCCAAAGTATGCATTTAGTTGGTCTGCCATTTCCTTATTTCCCGTTATATATTCCCCCGTATCTGACTGCAATGGGCCAACTTTGGTTTTCACCAGTCTTTTCCTCTTGATATACTTATAAAAGCTTTTGGAGTTAGTTTTTATATTTTCCGCCAGCTTGCTTTCGTAAGCTATTTTGCCCCTCTTGATTAAGCCCTTTGTCCTCCTTTGCTCTATCTTAAACTGTTCCCAATCTTCCGCTCTGGCGCTTTTTTTGGCTATTTTATACGCCCTATCTTTGGATTTTATGCTGTCTCTAATTTCCCCTGTTATCCACGGTTGAGTCACCTTTTTAGATTTCCTTTTATGCCAGATTGGTATAAACAATTTTTGCAATTTTGTCATTCTATCTTTAAATGCTTGCCATTGTTTATCTACCTCCAGTCCTCCCAGGAACGTTGTCCAATCAGACCTACTCAGTTCCCGTCTAATGGCATCATAATTCCCCTTGTTTAAATTCAGGACCTTAGTATCTGAGTCAATTTCTTCGCTCTCCATTTCGAGTGAGAAATCGATCATGTTATGATCGCTCTGACCCAAGGGTCCCCGTACAACAAGATTACTAATTAGTCCCTTCTCATTGCACAGTACCCAGTCCAATATAGCCTGTTCCCGAGTTGGTTCCTCGACATATTGATCCAGATAACCATCCCTTAAACACTCAAGGAATTCCTCCTCCTCATTATTTTTACTGATTAGGCTAGTCCAATCTATATGTAAGTTAAAGTCACCTATGATGACAGCTGTGCTCTTATTGCACGCTTCTCTAATTTCCCTCGTGATGCCCTCCCCAACCTCTATTTTACTATTTGGAGGCCTATATACCACTCCTATTAATGTTTTTCGCCCCTCGCTATTTCTTAGCTCCACCCATATAGATTCTGTATTAACTGAGTTAATATCCTTCCTTTCAATTGCATTTATCCCTTCTTTTACCAGCAATGCTACCCCTCCTCCCTTTCTTTTTTGTCGATCCTTCCTAAATACTGAATACCCCTGTATGTTAAGCTCCCAACCCTGCTCACCCTGCAACCATGTTTCCGTAATCCCAATTAGATCATAATTATTAACCTCTATTTCCACAGCTAATTCATCTACCTTGTTCCTGATGCTTCTCGCATTAAGGTATAAAACCCTCAGGCTTTTTTTATGCTCACATTTTTTATGAATTAGTTTGGCCCTTTGTTTTTTGTTCCTCACTCTTTTACCATTTATTTCTGTCTGCCTTTCACTTTCCTCTATTTCACTACATAGGTTTCTAGCCCCCTGCCATACTAGTTTAAATGCTCCCGAACTGCTTTATCAAAAATTACCCCGAGAACATCAGTTCCATCTTTGCACAGGTGTAGACCGTCCCTTTTGTATAGGTCACACCTACCACAAAACTGGTTCCAATGCCTCAAAAATTTAAAACCCTCCCTCTTACACCACTGCTCAAGCCACGTATTTAGCCTAACTATCCTGTTCTCTGTACTCTTACTAGCACGTGGCACTGGTAGTAATCCAGAGATTACTACCTTCGAGGTCCTACTTTTTAGCTTGGCTCCTAACTCCCTAAATTCTACTTGTAGGACCTCTTCCCTTCTTTTAGCTACGTCGTTGGTACCAACATGTATCACGACAACTGGCTGTTCCCCCTCCCCCTCCAGAATGTTCTGCACCCGCATGTTGTGGCATGTCAGACAGTTAATCAGCCCACGAATCATTCTATGCTTCACGCTGTTCCCCAAGGAAAGGCAGCAAAGATACAAAAACAACAGCTGCTGAGGGCCCAGCTCAGACATGCGTTGCCCTGCAATGCAGCCTTATTGCAGCAGCTGGTGCAAAGAGCTTCATCCCCCAGGAACAGTCCAAATAAGCGGCTGTTAAAGTCAGCCCTGAGGAGAGCCCTCCCACTGGGTGTGTCCGGGCTGTGGGCTCCCCATCACACACCTCCTCCCACTGGGTGTGTCCGGGCTGTGGGCTCCCCATCACACACCACTTTCCACTGGGTGTGTCCGGGCTGTGGGCTCCCCATCACACACCTCCTCCCACTGGGTGTGTCCGGGCTGTGGGCTCCCCATCACACACCTCCTCCCACTGGGTGTGTCCGGGCTGTGGGCTCCCCATCACACACCTCCTCCCACTGGGTGTGTCCGGGCTGTGGGCTCCCCATTGCACAGCCTTGGAAGGGTTGGGCTGAAGGTTTGCCCCTCAAGCATGGGGAAATTTCCCACTGCAGAAGTTTCCAGGTCCTGTCCATTCCATTGGACTCCCTCAGAATTTCAGCAGGTGTCTATCGGAGACAGGAGTCTCAGCAGTTTATTATTTGTGATTAAAGGAAGTAGATGATCAGTTTGTACTCAGCTTCGAAAAAATTGTATAAAAAGGAGTCCTAAAAAAACGATTTTGGACCATGAGAAGGTCAATAAGCGCGGGGAAGGGGAATGGGAATGTGTGGAGCTGGATGAATCATCGCAGTCAGAAGTTTAGTGGTGGCTGATAAACCCTGGGCTCACTCAGTGTAAACAAAGGCAATGGCTAATTGCTTCAATCAGTTTTGCCCCCAGCCCAGTGTCTCAGTGTTTACTCTCTCATTGCGCAATGGGGAATTCCTGATCCATGACACATGCTGTGATTACAATGTGGGAATGTTCTTTTCTTGTTTATGAATAAGTTTGAGCTGAATTGAGGGCTTAGGTTAAACTAGGAGTCAACCTTAACCAGGCGGATGGAGGGAGAGAGGGGATGAGAGAGAAGGAGGGAGACAGGGAGAGGGGGAGAGAGGGAGGGAGAGAGAGAGGAAGGGAGGGATAGACAGAGGGATGAAGGGAGAGATGGAGGGAGCGAGGGAGGGAAAGAGGGAGGGAGAGAGAGAGGGGGAGAGAGTGAGAGAGAGAGGGAGGGAAGGAGGGAGAGAGAAGGAGAGAGAGAGGGAGAGAGAAAGAGAGGGAGAGAGAGAGGGAGGAAGGGAAAGATGGAAGGAGGGAGGGAGAAAGGGAGGGAGAGCGCGAGAGAGAGAGGGAGGAAGGAAGGGAGAGATAGAGAGAGAACATAAGAAAATAAGAAGTAGGAGCAGGAGTCGGCCATTCGGCCCCTCGAGCCTGCTCCGCCAGTCAATAAGATCATGGCTGATCTGATCTTGGCCTCAACTCCACTTTCCTGCCTTTTCCCCATAACCCTTGACTCCCCTGTAGCTCAATATCTGTCTATCTCCGCCTTGAATATATTCAATGACTCCGCCTCCACAGCTCTCTAGGGCAGAGAAGTCCAAAGAGTCACGACCCTCTGAGAGAAGAAATTCCTCCTCATCTCCGTTTGAAATGGGCGACCCCTTATTCTGAAACTGTGCCCCCTAGTTCTAGATTCCCCCACTAGGGGAAACATCCTCTCTGCATCTACCCTGTCGAGCCCCCTCAGAATCCTATATGTTTCAATAAGATCACCTCCCATTCTTCTAAACTCCAATGAGTATAGGCCCAACCTGCTCAACCTTTCCTCATAAGACAACCCCTTCATCTCTGGAATCAACCTCGTGAACATTCTCTGAACAGCCTCCAATGCAAGTATATCCCTCCTTAAATAAAGTGACCAAAACTGTACGCAGTACTCCAGGTTTGGTCTCACCAACGCCCTGTACAGTTGTAGCAAGACTCCCTACTTTTATACTCCATCCCCCTTGCAATAAAGGCCAACATTCCATTTGCCTTCCTAATTACTTGCTGTGTACCTGCATGCTAACCATTTGTGTTTCATGTACGAGGACACCCAGATCCCTCTGTACCACAACATTCTTTAATTGGTCACTCTGTGATCAGTCACTCTACAATTGGTTCCTCTGTGATTGATCATTTTGTGATCATGGGATGTGGGCATCGCTGGCAAGGCCAGCATTTATTACCCATCCCTAGTTGCCCTTGAGAAGCTGGTGGTGAGACCCCTTCTTGAACCGCTGCAGTCCGTGTGGTGAAGGTACTCCCACAGTGCTGTTAGGGAGGGAGTTCCAGGATTTTGACCCAGTGACGATGAAGGAACGGCGATATATTTCCACGTCAGGATGGTGTGTGACTTGGAGGGGAACTTGGAGGTGGTGGTGCTCCCATGCGCCTGCTGCCCTTGTCCTTCTAGGTGGAAGAGGTCGCGGGTTTGGGAGGTGCTGCCAAAGCCTTGGCGAGTTGCTGCAGTGCATCTTGTAGATGGTACACACTGTAGCCACGGTGTGTCGGTGGTGGAAGGAGTGAATGTTTAAAGTGGTGGATGGGGTGATAATCAAGGGGGCTGCTTTGACCTGGATGGTGTCGAGCTTCATGAGTGTTGTTGCAGCTGCACTCATCCAGGCAAGTGGAGAGTATTCGATCACACTCCTTACTTGTGCCTTGTAGATGGTGGAAAGACTTTGGGGAGTCAGGAGGTGAGACACTCGCTGCAGAATACCTAGCCTCTGACCTGCTCTTGTTGCCACAATATTTATGTGGCTGGTCCAGTTAAGTTTCTGGTCAATGGTGACACCCAGGATATTGATGTTGGGCGACTCGCCGATGGTAATGCCGTTGACTGTCAAGGGGAGGTGGTTAGACACTCTCTTGTTGGAGATAGTCATTGCCTGGCACTTCTGTGGCACGAATGTTACCTGCCACTTATCAGCCCAAGCCTGAATGTCGTCCAGGTCTTGCTGCATGTGGGCATAGACTGCTTCATTATCTGAGGAGTTGTGAATGGAACTGAACACTGTGCAATATTCAGCCAACATCCCCACTTCTGACCTTATGATGGAGGGAAGGTCATTGATGAAACAGCTGAAGATGTTTGGGCCTAGGACTCTGCCCTGAGGAACTCCTGCAGCGATGTCCTGGGGCTGAGATGATTGGCCTCCAACAACCACAACCATCTTCCTTTGTGCTAGGTATGACTCCAGCCAGTGGAGTGTCTTTCCCCCTGATTCCCATTGACTTCAGTTTTACTCGGGCTCCTTCATGCCACACTCGGTCAAATGAACATAAGAACATAAGATGTAGGAACAGAAGTAGGTCATTTGGCCCCTCGAGCCTGCTCCGCCATTCAGTAAGATCATGGCTGATCTGATCTTGGCCTCAACTCCACTTCCCTGCCCACTCCCCATAACCCTTGACTCCCTTACCATTCAAAAGTCTGTCTATCTCCACCTTGAATATATTCAATGACCCGGCCTCCAGAGCTCTCGGCCTTGATGTCAAGGGCAGTCACTTTCACCTCTCCTCTTTGCTCTTTAATCACTGTTGTATGTCTTTAATTGGTCACCCTGTGATCACTCACTCTGCGATTGTTTGCTCTTTAATTGGTCACCCTGTGATCACTCACTCTGCGATTGTTTGCTCTTTAATTGGTCACCCTGTGATCACTCACTCTGCGATTGTTTGCTCTTTAATTGGTCACCCTGTGATCACTCACTCTGCGATTGTTTGCTCTTTAATTGGTCACTCTGCAATCGGTCACTCAGTGACTTTTTTAAAAATCACTCACTCTTTCATCATAGAAATTTACGGCACAGAAGGAGGCCATTCGGGCCATCTTGTCTGTGCCGGCCGACAAAGAGCTCTCCAGCCTAATCCCACTCTCCAGCTCTTGGTCCGTAGCCCTGTAGGTTACAGCACTTCAAGTGCATATCCAAGTACTTTTTAAATGTGATGAGGGTTTCTGCCTCGACCACCCTTTCAGGCAGTGAGTTCCAGACCCCCACCACCCTCTGGGTGAGGAGATTTCCCCTCAAATATCCTCTAAACCTCCGACCAATTACTTTAAATCTCTGCCCCCTGGTTGTTGACCTCTCTGCTAAGGGAAATAGTTTATTCCTATCCGCTCTACCTAGGCCCCTCATAATTTTGTACACTTCAAACAAATCTCCTCTTAGCCTCCTCTGTTCCAAAGAAAACAATCCCAGCCTATCCAATCTTTCCTCACAGCTAAAATTCCCCAGCCCAGGCAACATCCTCGTAAATCTCCTCTGTAACCTCTCTAGTGCAATCACATCCTTCCTGTAATGTGTGACCAGAATAATCGTTTATCTTTAATCAGTCACTCTGCAATCGGCCACTTGTGATCATTCACTCTGCGATTGTTTGCTGTGTGATAGGTCACTTTGTTATTGTTCTTTAATCGGTCACTCTGCGATTGGTCACTCTGCGATCCTTTGCTCTGTGATCGGTCACTTTCCAATCGGTCACCCTGCGATCACTCACTCTGTGACCATTTGCTCTTTAATTGGTCACTCTGCGATCGATCACTCAAGAATCGCTCACTCTGCGATCGTTTGCTCAGTGATCGGTCACTCTGTGATCAGTCCCTCTGATCATTTGTTTTTTAATCGGTCACTCTGCGATCATTCACTCTGCTATCGGTCACTTTCCGATCATTTGCTCTATGATCGGTGAATCTGCGATCGGTCATCCTGCGATTTGTCTCCCTGCAATCTTTCACTTTGCAATCATTTATCTTTAATCGGTCATTCTGCCATTGGTCACTCCATGATCATTCAACCTGCGATCGGTCACTCTTCGATCGATCACTTTGTGATCATTTGCTCTTTAATCAGTTACTTTGCGATCATTCACTCTGAGATTGTTTGCTTGTTAATTGGTCACTCTTTGATTGGTCACTCTGCGATCGGTCATCCTGCATTTCTCACTCTGCAATCGGTCACTCTGCAATTGTTTGTCTTCAGTCGGTCACTCTGCAATCGGTCTCTCTACGATCGGTCACTCTGCGATCGTTTGCTATGCGATCAGTTACTCTGCGATCAGTCACTCTTCGATCCTTTGCTCTTTAATTGATCATCCTGCGATCGGTCACTTTGCAATAATTTTCTTTATTCAGTCAATCTGCATATGGTCACTCTGCGATCGTTTGCTCTTTAATTGATCACTCTAGAATGGTCCCAGCGGATTGGAAGGTGGCAAATGTAACACCGCTATTCAAGAAAGGAGGGAGAGAGAAAGCAGGGAACTACAGGCCACAGAAAATGCTGGAAACACTCAGCAGGCCAGGCAGCATCCGTGGAGAGAGAAACAGAGTTAACGTTTCAGGTCTGGGACCTTTTGTCAGAACCTGAAACATTAACTCTGTTTCTCTCTCCACAGATGCTGCCTGGCCTGCTGAGTGTTTCCAGCATTTTCTGTTGTTATGTCAGATTTCCAGCATCCGCAGTATTTTGCTATTGAACTACAGGCCAGTTAGCCTGATATCAGTCATCGGGAAAATGCTGGAATCCATTGTTAAGGAAGTGGTATCAAGTCACTTAGAAAATCATAACATGATTAGGCAGAGTCAACATGGTTTTATGAAAGGGAAATTATGTTTGACAAATTTATTAGAGTTTTTTGAGGATGTAACTAGCAGATAAAGGGGAGAAGCACTATTGGCACGAATACATGAACTCCTTTCTCTTATTTGGAAGGAGGAGAGCATGCCAGGGGATCTCAGAGATGCCGTAATCGTGACCATCTTCAAGAAAGGTGACAAGTCCGATTGCAGTAATTACAGAGGAGTCTCCCTGCTGTCTACCACAGGATAAGTCATCGCAAGAATCCTCCTCAATCGCCTTCTCCCAGTGGCTGAAGAGCTTCTCCCAGAGTCGCAATGCGGATTCCGCCCACTAAGGGGCACAATGGACATGATCTTCACCGCGCGTCAACTACAAGAGAAATGCAGGGAACAGCACCAACCGCTGTACATGGCCTTCTTTGACCTCACAAAGGCCTTTGACACCATCTGCCGTGAGGGATTATGGAGTGTCCTCCTCAAATTCGGCTGCCCTCAAAAGTTTGTCACCATTCTCCGCCTGCTTCATGATGACATGCAAGCCGTGATCCTGACCAATGGTTCCACCACAGACCAGGGTCAAGCAAGGCTGTGTCATCGCACCAACACTCTTCTCGATCTTCCTGGCTGCAATGCTCCATCTCACCCTCAGTAAGCTCCCCGCTGGAGTGGAGCTAATCTACAGAACAAACGGGAAACTGTTCAACCTCCATCGCCTCCAGTCCAGATCCAAGGTCGTCCCATCCTCTGTCATCGAATTACAGTATGCAGACGATGCTTGCGTCTGCACACAATCTGAGGCCGAACTCCAAACCATCGTCAACACCTTCACCGAAGCATACGAGAGCATGGGCATTACACTAAACATCCGTAAGACAAAGGTCCTCTACCAACCTGCCCCCGCCACACAGTACTGCTCCCCGATTATCAAAATCCATGACGAGGCCTTGGACAACGTGGACCACTTTCCATACCTCGGGAGCCTACTGTCAACGAAGTCCAACACCGCCTTCAGTGTGCCAGTGCAGCCTTCAGTCGCCTGAGGAAGAGAGTGTTTGAAGACCAGGACCTCAAACACAGCACCAAGCTCATGGTCTACAGAGCAGTAGTGATACCCACCCTCCTGTATGCCTCAGAGACATGGACCATGTACAGCAGGCACCTCAAAGCACTGGAGAGGTACCACCAACGCTGCCTCCGTAAGATCCTGCAAATCCATTGGCAGGATAGGCACACCAACGTCAGTGTTCTCGCTCAGGCCAACATCCCCAGCATCGAAGCTTTGACCATGCTCGATCAGCTCCGATGGACGGGCCACATCGTCCGCATGCCCGATACAAGACTTCCAAAACAAGCGCTCTACTCGGAGCTCCGACACAGCAAGAGAGCCCCAGGTGGGCAGAGGAAATACTTCAAGGACACACTCAAAGCCTCCTTGAAAAAGTGCAACATCCCCACCGACACCTGGGAATCCTTGGCCCAAGAACGCACAAAGTGGAGGAGAAGCATCCGGGAAGGCGCCAAACACCTCGAGTCTCTTCGCCGGGAGCAAGCGGAAGCCAAGCGCAAACAACGGAAGGAGCGCACGTCAACCCAAGCACCCCACCCACCTGCCCCTTCAACCACCGTCTGCCCCACCTGTGACAGAGACTGTCGGTCCCGCATTGGACTCATCAGTCACCTGAGAACTCATTTTTAATGTGGAAGCAAGTCATCCTCGGTTCCGAGGGACTGCCTAAGAAGAAGAAGAAGAAGATAAAGGGGAACCAGTGGATGTAGTATATTTGGATTTCCAAAAGGCATTCGATAAGGTGCCACATAAAAGGTTGCTATGCAAGATAAGGGCTCATGGGGTTGGGGATAATATATTAGCATGGATAGAAGATTGGTTAATGGACAGAAAACAGAGAGTAGGGATAAATGGGTCATTTTCAGATTGGCAGGCTATAACTAGTGGGGTGCCACAAGGATTAGTGCCTGAGCCTCAGCTATTTACAATCTATATCAATTACTTAGATGAAGGGACCGAGTGTAATGTATCCAAGTTTACTGACAATACAAAGCTAGGTGGGACAGTAAGCTGTGAGGAGGACACAGAGCCTGTAAAGGGATAGAGACTGGTTAAATGAGTGGGCAATAAGGTGGCAGATGGAGTATAATGTGGGGAAATGTGAAGTTATTCACTTTGGTAGGAAGAATAGAGAAACAGAACATTTTTTAGATGGTGAAAAACTATTAAATGTTGGTGTTCAGAGAGAGTTAGGTGTCCTCGTACAGGGAACACAGAGAGTTAGCATGCAGGTACAGCAAGCAATAAGAAAGGCAAATGGCATGTTGGCCTTTATTGCAAGGGGGGTTGGAGTATAAGAGTAAGGAAGGCTTGTTACAATTGTACAGGGCCTTGGTGAGACCACACCTGGAGTACTGTGCACAGTTTTGGCCTCCTTATTTAAGAAAGGATATACTTGCCTTAGAGAGAGTGCAACAAAGGTTCACTAGATTGATTCCTGGGATGAGAGGGTTGTCCTATGATGAGAGATTGAGTAGATTGAGCCTATACTGTCTGGAGTTTAAAAGAATGAGAGGTGATCTCATTCAAACATACTAGATTCTGAGGGGGATTGACTGGGTAGATGCTGAGAGGTTGTTTCCCCTGGTTGGAGAGTCGAGAACTAGGGGTCACAGTCTCAGGATAAGGGGTCGGCCATTTAAGACTGAGATGAGGAAGAATTTCTTCACTCAGAGGGTTGTGAATCTTTGGAATTCTCTACCTCAATGGGTTGTAGATGCTGAATCGTTGAGTATATTCAAGGCTGAGAATGATAGATTTTTGGACTCTCGGGGAATCAAGGTATCAGGCGGGAAAATGGAGTTGAGATCAAAGATCAGCCACGATATTATTGAATGGCGGAGCAGGCTCGAGGGGCCGTATGGCCTACTCCTGCTCCTAATTCTTATGTTCTTATGAAACTACTTCCTCTGATGGGGAAGAGTCCAGACAAGGGGGCATAACCTTAAAATTAGAGCCAGGCTGTTCCGGGGTGATGCCAGGAAGCACTTCTTCACACAAAGGGTAGTGGAAATCAGGAACTCTCTCCCCCAAAAGGCTGTGGATGCTGGGGGTCAATTGAAAATTTCAAAACTGAGATTGATAGATTTTTGTTGGTTAAAGGTATTAAAGCTTACGGAACCAAGGTGGGTAGATGGAGTTAAGATACAGATCATCCATGATCTCATTGAATGGAAGAACAGGCTCGAGGGGCTGGACGGCTTCCTCCTGTTCCTGTGTAACAGGCTCGAGGGGCTGAATGGCCTCCTCCTGTTCCTGTGTAACAGGCTCGAGGGGCTGAACGGCCTTCTGCTGTTCCTGTGTAACAGGCTCGAGGGGCTGAATGGCCTCCTCCTGTTCCTGTGTAACAGGCTCGAGGGGCTGAACGGCCTTCTGCTGTTCCTGTGTAACAGGCTCTAGGGGCTGAATGGCCTCCTCCTGTTCCTGTGTAACAGGCTCGAGGGGCTGAATGGTCTCCTCCTGTTCCTGTGTAACAGGCTTGAGGGGCTGAATGGCTTCCTCCTGTTCCTGTGTAACAGGCTCGAGGGGCTGAATGGCCTCCTCCTGTTCCTGTGTAACAGGCTCGAGGGGCTGAATGGCCTTCTGCTGTTCCTGTGTAACAGGCTCTAGGGGCTGAATGGCCTTCTGCTGTTCCTGTGTAACAGGCTCTAGGGGCTGAATGGCCTCCTCCTGTTCCTGTGTAACAGGCTCGAGGGGCTGAATGGTCTCCTCCTGTTCCTGTGTAACAGGCTCGAGGGGCTGAATGGCCTCCTCCTGTTCCTGTGTAACAGGCTCGAGGGGCTGAATGGCCTCCTCCTGTTCCTGTGTAACAGGCTCGAGGGGCTGAATGGCCTCCTCCTGTTCCTGTGTAACAGGCTCGAGGGGCTGAATGGCCTCCTCTTGTTCTTGTATAGTCGACTGAATTACTGGTCTCAATGCATTTATCTCATTCCATTATCTGTGTTCCATTGTGTAGTCAGATTACTAGTTCTAATATCATACAGACTACCCCAATCACATTCTATGTCTGAACAAAGAACCCTTTTAGAGAGAAACAGTTTTACAAATTTAAACAAAGGTGGGGGCTAAAAATCTATCATTTAACGGTGAAACACTTTCTCTTATTAATCTATCAAAATCCTTCATAATTTTGAACACCTCTATCCACATAACTAAAGTCCCTCATCCCTGGAACCATTCTAGTAAATCTCCTCCGCACCCTCACCAAGGCCTTGACATCCTTCCTAAAGTGTGGTGCCCAGAATTGGCCACAATACTCCAGCTGAGGCCAAACTAGTGTTTAATAAAGGTTTAGCATAACTTCCTTGCTTTTGTGCTCTATCCCTCTATTTATAAAGCCCAGGATCCCGTGTGCTTTTTAACAGCTTCTCAACTTGTCCCGCCACCTTCAAAGATTTGTGTATGAATGTAACGGTCCATGATGCTTCTGTAGGATAGAAATGATCACAAAGACTATCAGCTCCTGAAGTGATCATCGCACCTACTGAGCTACTCACTGAGACCGGCACATGTGATAAATGTGAATGCTCTGGAACGTCTATGACTTTCAGCTGGTTTAACAAGCCTCTGTGGCTGCATGGCCTCCTGCCTCTCTCTCTCCTACTGCCTATGAGGACTCAATGCCTGGTATCGCCATGGTCCCTTCCTCCTGATGTGTGAATACCCATGGGGTTGATGGGCTCTGGTGTAATGACCCAGCTCCTCCTACATGACAAATCACTTGGAACAGTCTCTGACCCTTTGCTGTTGCTTTTCGTCACTTTTCAACTAATGACAGGGAATATTAAGGAATCTATCAGAACACTGACCTTTCTAAACACAGGGCTGTGTGATAGGCAAGATCCAGGTGAATGAATAGGTGCAGCTATTAATGTCTTGCTGACTGTGACACCCCGCAGCTAATGCTGAAACACTTACTGCACACGACACACACTTGCATTCATTACCGAATTGCTATTTATCATTCCAACACTCTTAGGGGCCCTGCAATGACCCCTGTCTCCTCTTCCTGCTCCGATCTTTGGCCACGTCCCTTCCTCACTAACTACTTCCACCCTCACTAACTATTTCCCTTCTTCACTAACTACTTCCATCCTCACTAACTACTAGTTACCATCGAGTGAGCTAAACTAATAGCTACCTGATGTGTAGCCAGGGATAATTGGCTATCAAAGCTCCGTTACCGAGTTCGATATTCAACAGTTTTGTGCAATTCCTGCTCTAGTTCAGCTCTTTAGTGAGTTGTTTTCCTGCAGGAGTTACCCGTGACTGGATTTTAAATCCAGCTGCAATCATTTTTCTCATTATTCTTAGTCTTTCCAGATGTTAACACTGCTGTTTTTTCCTGGAATGTTGCTCTCAGTTGTGTGTGAACTTTGGTCAATAATGAGCCTCAGTGAACAGTCTCCACTGACTCAAAACATCTTTTCCAATTGGCTGTGGCCCAGGGGAGCAGGAATACATTTCCAGATTCCTGGTAATCTTGAAGAGAAGCAACAGGGAGTTATTGTTCTGATCAAGTTTTAGGCGCCAATTTCCTCCCCAATCACTTACAGGCTCAGCAATTTAAAGGCCGTTGCTTTATCTTGTGGCTGGACTTTCAAGGAACTTCTTCCTGAGGAAGGTGCCTCATGTTGGAAGGATCAGGGTTAGGGTGTGTGTGTGTGTGTGTGTGTGTGTGTCTGTGTGTGTGTGTGTCTGTGTGTGTGTCTGTGTGTGTGTGTGTGTGTGTGTGTGTGTGTCTGTGTGTGTGTGTGTCTGTGTGTGTGTCTGTGTGTGTGTGTGTGTGTGTGTGTGTGTGTGTGTGTGTGTGTGTGTGTGTCTGTGTGTGTGTGTGTCTGTGTGTGTGTGTGTGTGTGTGTGTGTGTGTGTGTGTGTGTGTGTGTGTGTGTGTGTCTGTGTGTGTGTGTGTGTCTGTGTGTGTGTGTGTCTGTGTGTGTGTGTGTGTGTCTGTGTGTGTGTGTGTCTGTGTGTGTGTGTGTGTGTCTGTGTGTGTGTGTGTGTCTGTGTGTGTGTGTGTGTGTGTGTGTGTGTGTGTATGTGTGTGTCTGTGTGTGTATGTGTGTGTGTGTGTGTGTCTCTGTGTGTGTGTGTGTGTGTGTGTGTGTGTGTGTGTCTCTGTGTGTGTGTGTGTGTGTGTGTGTCTCTGTGTGTGTGTGTATGTGTGTGTGTGTATGTGTCTGTGTGTGTATGTCTGTGTGTGTGTCTGTGTGTGTGT
>CM059434.1:349569-387069 GCA_030390025.1 Squalus acanthias | reverse complement strand
TTCACAACATGGCACAGTGTCGTGGCTTGAAGATGCCGGAGGACCAAGTGGCTCATAAGAACATAAGAACATAAGAAATAGGAGCAGGAGTAGGCCAATCGGCCCCTCGAGCCTGCTCCGCCATTCAATAAGATCATGGCTGATCTGATCCTAACCGCCAATCTACTATCTATCACAGAACCATCTCCTGCATCTAACAGAATTGCACACACGAAATAGGAGCAGAATCAGGCTACACAGTCCCTGGGCCCGCTCCACTACCCACAGGGCCATGACCGATCCGAACCTAGACTCATGTCCAAATTCCTGCCCGCTCCCCGTAACCCTTAATGCCCTTTACTTCTAGGAAACTGTCTATTTCTGTTTTAAATTTAATTAATGTTGTAGCTTCTACAGCTTTTTGTGGCAGCATATTCCATGGACCTACCACCCTCTGAGTGAAGTAGTTCCTCCTCATCTCAGTTTTGAAAGATCAGCCCCTTATTCTAAGACTATGTCCCCTAGTTCTCGTCTCACCCGTCATCGGGAACATCCTCCCCGCATCCACCCGATCCAACCCCTTCACAATCTTATATGTTTCAATAAGATCGCCTCTCATTCTTCTGAACTCCAATGAGTAGAGTCCCAATCTACCCAACCTCTCCTCATATGACCACCCCCTCATCCCCGGGATTAACCGAGTGAACCTTTTTTGCACTGCCTCGAGAGCAAGGATGTCTTTCCTTAAGTAAGGACACCAAAACTGTATGCAGTATTCCAGGTGCGGTCTCACCAATACCTTGTACAACTGAAGCAATACCTCCCTATTTTTATATTCTATCCCCCTAGCAATGAAAGCCAACATTCCATTTGCCTTCCTAATCACTTGCTGCACCTGCATACTAACCTTTTGAGTTTCGTGCACCAGGACCCCCAGATCCCTTTGCACTTCAGTACTCTCCAGTTTCTTGCCATTAAGATAATAAATTGCTCTAGGATTTTTCCTGCCAAAGTGCATCACCTCACACTTTCCAGTG
Organism: Squalus acanthias; assembly: GCA_030390025.1. Taxonomy (NCBI): domain Eukaryota; kingdom Metazoa; phylum Chordata; class Chondrichthyes; order Squaliformes; family Squalidae; genus Squalus; species Squalus acanthias. The sequence goes on along the minus strand of CM059434.1, from coordinate 386,053 downwards.
TTGTATTCCATCTGCCAAATCTCTGCCCACTTACTTAGCCTGTCTATGTCCCCTTGCAGGTTTTTTATGTCCTCCTCACTCACTACTTTCCCTCCCATCTTTGTATCGTCTGCAAATTTTGATATGTTACACTTGGCTCCTCACATAGCCTCCTCAGATGAGGAGGAGGAGGAGGAGGAGAAGGAGGAGGAGGAGGAGAGAGAGAACGAACAACTTGCAGAGGCCCATCAACCAGCGGCAGCATTACGCGAGACCATAGCTGCCCGGAATGCAAGGAACGCACTCATCTTGGCCAGATTTGCTTAGCCTAGACAAGAAAGCACTTTTGCCTCGCAGCTTCTTACCAGAGCTACGACAATGGCCCAGACCCAGCGGATCCCTAACAATATGACCACCATACTGACAATTGCAAGTTATCCTAAGGCCTCATTGTGGAAGTCCCATTAGCGAAATGACAGATGCCACAACTGCAGCTGTAGCCATCAGAGCTTTTATTTACACTTTAATCCTGATGGCTTCTTAACAATACACATCAAAATTCACCCAAGTGACTACCCTTGTGACTATTTGTGCAGTTTCTTTCTCTTACGCGTGCTCCTACGTGGTGCTTCCCCTGTGGCTTCAGCAGAAGTGGAGGCCCCCTGCTCACTTTGTTACTGCTCCTATCTCGACTCCTTTGGCGGGCATCCTCTGGGGTTGCGAACCTGAGAGGGCTCGGCCACAGTCTGCTGCTCCTGCGGCTGGGCAGGGGTTGAGACGCCGATCTCACTTGGGTGCGGACTCTGGTGGGGCTCTGAGCGAGGACCTGTCAGTGGCATGGAAGTGTGAGCACTTGGCGAGGAGCCCCCACCTCCTTGTTGTGTGCCAACAACATCCCTCTCATGGGTCAGGTCCACCTCAGTGCTTGCAAGTGGCTTGAGAGCACCTTGCTTCACATCAGGGGGTCCATGGGGACCCGTATCTGCACTGGAAGTCCTACTCAGAAGGACTTCCATGAAGGTCTGGTTTCTCTGTTCAATAGATGACCATCGCTCCTCCAGAGATGTCATTCTATTCAGAACAATGACCATGTTTTCTGCACTCTGGCGACTTATCACCTCCATGGAGGTTGCCATCCTTTCCATGGTGATGCGTTCATGCGCCAATGACTCCACAAAGGCTCTGCTCATGTTCGCTATGGACTCCTCCATTCACTCCACACTCGCAGCGACCCTGGAGATAAAACCTGTCAGAGACTCCTGCATCTGTTCCTGGAGTTCCAGCACTGATGATCTTATGGATGGCCCCAGAGGCAGAGGGTCGACATGCAGCTGAGCTGAGCTAGGAGAGTCCTGCGCCGTCCGACTAGGACTCTCCACTGCTGTCCCTGTCTCCACCATCTGCTGATGCTCACTTGTGAGCTGTGATACACCAGGTGACAACACTACTCTATGTCCCGAGGGTCCCACCGAGGTGTGAGTCTCTGCGCTGGTGCTGGGTGCGCTTAGTTCTGCTGACGCTGCGCCCTCAGAGGTTGCAGCTTCCTCTGAGGAGTCTGTCTGCTCAGGCTGGTCCTCCTGGCTAGTGGGGACGGGTGCTTGCGATGGTCCTGTGGGGGAGTAAAGGAAAGAGTCAGAGATGTGATGCCAAGGTTACATGCACATTGCATATTGCAGATGATCATAAATCCATCTGTTAGAGCTTCAGATTCATTATCAGCGACTCATGCAATGTCAATGAGAGAGATGGAACACTATTCTGTCACCAGCTTGCTCTGATGCACCCGTCTGTCCGTCCCCCACTTGCGTTTCCTCCTGGACGCCCATGATCTCCAGGACCGCCTCCTCCCAGGGGGTGAGCTGGGCTAATGAGGGTGGGCCTCCTCCTGTCCTGGCTCTTTCTCTTTTATTGTGAGCTCTCTTTTCCTGCAATGAGGGAGACAAGTGGAGTTTGAGTGAGATTGAAGGAGTGAGTGTAGAGAGTCCATAGCATAGATGCTTAGAAGGAGACAAACATGGAGTGAGGTGGCAAGACCAAGGGCCCTCCCTGTGTGTTGTAAGTTGTTTTCCTAGCATGACAGTGATAGGGAGTGTGAGGGCTGCATAGTGGAATAGTAAGGTGAATGTGACCATAGAGGGAGAGGGAATGGGTAAGGGTGCATGGATGTCAGTGTCAAGTGGGATATGGAGGAAGAGGTTGCTAAAGCTGAGTGCTGATGAGGAGAGCCAATGGGGATCAGATTGAGGGTGAAGGGAAAGTCATACTCACTTTAGCAGTACGTAGAAGGTCATGAAACCTCTTCCTGCACTGGATCCAGGTCCTGCGGGTGATGGATAAAGAGGTGACCTCCTGGGCGATCTGGACCCACACAGCCTTTGTCTGCTGGGGAGGGTTCTTCCTCCCTGAGGAGGGGAAGAGCACCTCCCTGTTGGCTCTTGCTCCATCCACCAAAGCCTGAAGGGCAACATCATGGAACCTGGGAGCAGCTCTGGGCCGTTGGCTGGCCATTCCTGCTGCAGGTGCTGAGGTTACAGGTCCAAAAGCTTGGCAGCCTGCAGAGGAAGCAAGACTTGCTGCAGACCTTAAATACAGCAGCAATGATGACATCATCAGAGGCGACTTTCAGACTGGAATAACTCATTGGCCATGGGTTCCCACATGTGGGAACTCAATTGGCCAATTAAGTTAAAATCGCATCATTAATCCACATTAATCTGGAGTCGGGGGGGGCAACACGAAATGTGGGTAACACGACCCCAACCCGACCCCAAGACAAAATCCAGCCCTGTGTGTCTCAGCCGCTCACTCACACTGGAATCAGACAGTGTGTCTCTCAGCCGCTCCCTCACACTGGAATCAGACAGTGTGTATCTCAGCCGCTCACTCACACTGGAATCAGACAGTGTGTATCTCAGCCGCTCACTCACACTGGAATCAGACAGTGTGTCTCTCAGCCGCTCACTCACACTGGAATCAGACAGTGTGTCTCTCAGCCGCTCACTCACACTGGAATCAGACAGTGTGTCTCTCAGCCGCTCCCTCACACTGGAATCAGACAGTGTGGGCTGGATTTTGTCTTGGGGTCGGGTTGGGGTCGTGTAATCCGCATTTCGTGTTTCCCCCCCGACTCCAGATTAATGTGGATGCCTGATGCAATTTTCACTTAATTGGGCAATTAAATTGGAGCATGTGGGAACCCATGAACTAATTAGTGTTTTCAGTCTGAAACCCGCCTCTGATGATGTCATCAGTACTGACTGCCTAGTCTCAGAGACTGTTGGTGAGAGAGGGGTTGCCTGGCTTATGATGTGAGTGGACCTGGATGCAGAAATGGGGGGGGGGGAGGACACAGAGAGAGAGAGAGAGAGAGAGAGAGAGAGACAGAGAGAGAGAGAGAGAGAGACTTTTTTTGCCAAGTAAGTCCTCCCAGGCAGTCTCTTAAGACATTCAATGCAGCAGCATCAGCAGCAGAGGCAATGTTCAGACCTAATCCACCACCTTCATCACATCTCCGTTGTAATACTGCACTTGCGTCCACTCCGCCAGGTTTCACTGGAGTGTTTCACACCAGGCGTGCTTCACGTCAGAAGAGGGTTAAACTAGCTACAGCGTTTCAAAATCGCATTACAGAGCCAATTTAGAGCTTGTTAAGGGCTTTAATGGCCTCTCCCGCCTCTTGGAGGCGGGACGGAATCGGGAACCCCGCGACTGATTATGTCAAAATTGCGTGGAGGCGGGATGGAGTCGGGATGGGGTCGGAAACCCCGACCCCGCAAATTTAACCCCCCACACGCCTCCAAACCCGACTCCATGGGTCATTCAAAATCCAGCCCTGTGTCTCAGCCGCTCACTCACACTGAAATCAGACAGTGTGTGTCTCAGCCGCTCACTCACACTGGAATCAGACAGTGTGTCTCAGCCGCTCACTCACACTGGAATCAGACAGTGTGTCTCTCAGCCGCTCACTCACACTGGAATCAGACAGTGTGTCTCTCAGCCGCTCACTCACACTGGAATCAGACAGTGTGTCTCTCAGCCGCTCACTCACACTGGAATCGGACAGTGTGTATCTCAGCAGCTCACACTGGAATCAGACTGTGTGTATCTCAGCCGCTCACTCACAATGGAATCAGACAGTGTGTCTCTCAGCCGCTCACTCACAATGGAATCAGACAGTGTGTCTCTCAGCAGCTCACTCACACTGGAATCAGACAGTGTGTCTCTCAGCCGCTCACTCACACTGGAATCAGACAGTGTGTCTCTCAGCCGCTCACTCACACTGGAATCAGACAGTGTGTCTCTCAGCCGCTCACTCACACTGGAATCGGACAGTGTGTATCTCAGCAGCTCACACTGGAATCAGACTGTGTGTATCTCAGCAGCTCACACTGGAATCAGACTGTGTGTGTCTCAGCCGCTCACTCACACTGCCAATACAGCCCCAGACACTGTCACCAAGTGGAAGGCTTGGACATCCTGCAACGATAAAAGAGTGAAAACATTGCAAAGGCACCAGGCTGGTGCAAATAATAATGGTTCAGCAATCTGAAAAGCTTTCCCTTTAATTACTGCTCCCGAAGCGGCCATCCGACTTCAGAACACCTCCTCTTGCTGGCGTTGTCAGCGCGAGGTGATAATGCAGGGGGTGAAAGTCAATTTCACATCCGGGGCGTTAATGGGGCGCTGTGCACTTGATGATGTCATGATCTATGGGGCGCTAGAAACCGAGGCAGTAAGTGTTAGCGCCAGCGCAAAACAGCCATGGAAGTTCGCGGGCGTCGCAGAATTCGCCACGCCCGGCTGGTAACCCCTTAACGCCCCGTTACTGCCCCCCGCAGGCGCTAACGGGAGGTGCAAAGCAACCAAATTTCTAGCCCCTGGTCTCTATGGAGAATATATGGCAGAGGCTCATAGACCTCCTGTCCAGGAGGGATGAAAGTGTTGACGTGGGTCCTCATGGCCCCACTGATGTGCAGCAAGGTTTCCTCCAGCTCCTTGCTAGCAGGGAAATGTGGGTGGCCCATGAGAGGGATGATGGTGAAAGGGGACCTGGAAGTGGGGGCTCCTCTCAAAGCGCTCACACTTCTCCCCCATTGCCTCCCCCTTAGTCAGAGCCCCAGATGGTTCCTCAGATCCCGATGGCCAAGTCTGCACCTGCACAGTCGCAGGAGGAGCAGACTTTGGCGGGGCCATCACAGGCTCCAAAACCAGAGGACGTCCGCCAAAAACTGTCTAAGCAGTCGCAGCAGGGAAGTGAGCAGGCACGTGGAAGAGAAAGATGACACACAAGTAGCAAGGGAACGGTAGTATAGTGGTAATGTTACTGGGCTAGTAATCCAAAAGCCTGGACCAATGGACCAGAGATGCGAGTTCAAATCCCACTACAGCAGTTGGGGAATTTAAATTCAGTAAATTAAATAAATTTGGGATTAAAAAGCTAGTATCTGTAATGGTGACCATGAAACTATCGGACTATTATAAAAACCCATCTGGTTTAATAATGCCCTTTAGGGAAAGAAAGCTGCTATTCTTACCCAGTCTGGCCTATATGTGACTCCAGACCACATAGCAAAGTGGTTGACCCTGAAATGGCCTAGCAAATCACTAAGAATAAAACTGGACGAATCTCCCAGCATCAACCTTGGCACCAGCCCAGTTCGACTGTGCAAAGTCCTCCTCACCAACATCTGGCGACTTGTGAACAGCTGTCCAGACTAGTCAAGCAACAGACTGACATAGCCATACTCACAGAATCATGTCCTGTCCCACCGGCAGAACAGACCTACCAGGGGTGGTGGCACAGTGGTATACAGTTGGGAAGCAATCCTCAACATTGACTCAGGACCCCATGAAGTCTCATGGCTTCAGGTCAAGCATGGGCAAGGAAACCTCCTGCTGATGAATCAGTACTCTGCCATGTTGAACACCACTTGGAAGAAGCACAGAGAGTGTACTCTGGGTGGGGGACTTCAATGTCCATCAATAAAGTGGCTCGGTAGTTCTGAAGGACAAAGCTGCAAGTCTGGGCCTGCGACAGGTGGTGAGAGAACCAACACGAGGGGAAAAACCTACTTGACCTCGTCCTTACCTGTCGCAGATGCATCTGTTCATGACAGTATTGGTAGCAGTGACCACCGCACAGTCATTGTGGAGATAAAGTCCTGTCTTCACACTGAGGACTCCCTCCATAGTGTTGTGTGGCACTACCACCGTGCTAAATGAGATAGATTCAGAACAGATCTAGCAGCTCAAAACTGAGCATTCATCAGACATTGTGGGGCAGCAGCAGAATTGTATTCCACCACAATCTGTAACCTCATGGTCCGGCATATCCCTCACTCTACCATTACCATCAAGCCAGGGGACCAACCCTGGTTCAATCAGGAGCAGCAGCAGGCATACCTAAAAATGAGGTGCCAACCTGGGGAAGCTGCAACACAGGACTGCTAAAAAGCAGAAGCAGTATGTTATAGACAGGGCTAAGCGATCTCACAATCAATGGATCAGATCATAGCTCTGCAGTCCTGCCACATCCAGTCGTGAATGATGGTGGACCATTAAACAACTAACAGGAGGAGGAGGCTCCATGAACATCCCCATCCTCAGTGATAGTGGAGCCCAACATGTGTGTGCAAATGACAAGGCTGAAGCGTTTGCAACCATCTTCAGCCAGAAGTGGCGAGTAGATGATCCATATCGGCCTCCTCCTGAGGACCCCACTATCACAGAAGTCAGTCTTCAGCCAATTCGATTCACGCCACGAGATATCAAGAAACGGCTGAGCGCACTGGATACAGCAAAGGCTAGGGGCCCCAACAACATCCCGGCTATCGTGCTGAAGACTTATGTTCCAGAACTAGCCGTGCCTCTAGCCAAGCTATTCCAGTACAGCTACAACACTGGCATCTATCTGACAATGTGGAAAACTGCCCAGGTATGTTTGTCCACAAAAAGCAAGACAAATCCAATCCGGCCAATTACCGCCCCATCAGTCTACTCTCAATCATCAGCAAAGTGATGGAAGATGTCATCGACAGTGCTATCAAGCGACACTTACTCACCAATAACCTGCTCACTGATGCCCAGTTTGGGTTCCGCCAGACCACTCAGCTCCCGAAATCATTACAGCCTTGGTCCCAACATGACAAAGGAGCTGATTTCCAGAGGTGAGGTGAGAGTGACTGCCCTTGACATTAAGGCAGCATTTGACCGAATGTGGCATCAAGGAGGCCAAGTAAAACTGAAGTCAATGGGAATCGGGGGGAAAAATTTCACTGGCTGTAGTCATACCTAGCATAAAGGAAGATGGTTGTGGTGGTTGAAGGTGAATCATCACAGCCCCAGGACATCGCTGCAGGTGTTCCTCAGGGCAGTGTCCTAGGCCCAACCACCTTCAGCTGCTTCATCAATGACCTTCCCTCCAACATAAGGTCAGAAATGGGGATATTCGCTGATGACTGCACAGTGTTCAGTGCCATTCATAATTCCTCAAATAATGAAGGAGTCCATGCCCACATGCAACAAGAGCTGGACGACGTTCAGGCTTGGGCTGATAAGTGGCAGGTAACATTCGAGCCACACAAGTGCCAGGCAATGACTATCTCCAACAAGCGAAAGTCTAACCACTTCCCTTTGACATTCAAAGGCATTACCATTGCCGAATCCCCCACCATCAACATCCTGGGGGTCACCATTGACCAAAAACTTAACTGGACCAGCCACATAAATACTGTGGCAACAAGAGCAGGTCAGAGGCTGGGTATTCTGCGGCGAGTGTCTCACCTGACTCCCCAAAGCCTTTCCACCATCTACAAAGCACAAGTAATGAGTGTGATGGAATACTCTCCACTTGCCTGGATGAGTGCAGCTCCAACAACACTCAAGAAGCTCGACACCATCCAGGACAAAGCAGCCCATGATTGGCACCCCATCCACAACCTTAAACAGTCACTCCCTCCACCACCGGCGTACCATGGCTGCAGTGTGTACCATCTACAAGATGCACTGCAGCAACTCGCCAAGGCTTCTTTGGCAGCACCTCCCAAACCCGCGACTTCTTCCACCTAGAAGGACAAGGGCAGCAGGTGCATAGGAACACCACCACCTCCAAGTTCCCCTCCAAGTCACACGCCATCCTGACTTAGAAGTATATCGCCGATCCTTCATCGTCGCTGGGTCAAAATCCTGGATCTCGCTCCCTAACAGCACTGTGGGAGTACCTTCACCACATGGACTGCAGCGGTTCAAGAAGGCGGCTCACCACCACCTTCTCAAGGGCAACTAGGGATGGGCAATAAATGCCGGCCTTGCCAGCGACGCCCACATCTCATAAACAAATAAAAATAAAGTTTCACAAGGGTAGCCACTTGGGTGTTTTATTTGAAGTTAATGTAAAGTTTCTGTCAACCATAAAAATCTTTATTTTCACCACTTTCTGGTCTGTGTGTGCACCTTTGGAAGTAGCTTCGTGAGTTGCAGTGATTGATGAGACGTTACGGTACCTCCAGCAATGGTGGTCAGTGTGAAAGGAATGGCCTGGTCATTGTAGAGATCCTTTATGGTGTTGCTGTGGGGTGGTGCCAACTTGGCGCAGCATGTACCAGCCATGTGGGTGTACGGCATAAAGTTAAGTAAATCTAGCCACGATGAGGCTATCCCTCTGTGTGCTCGGGTACTGGTGGGATCTGGCCCGCAGGTTCCTCCTGCTCCTGCTCCTCCTCATCTTCCAGCTGATGCTCCTCCTGCTCCTCCTCCTCTGAAGAGGGTGTGCGCTCAGTGCCTTGCTCCTCATGCAACGCCAATCTTCGCTGCTGTGCTATGTTGTGCAGGGCGCAGCAGACCACGATGAATCTGGAGACGCATACTGAAGGGCTCCTCCAGATCTGTCAAGGCATCTGAAGCACATTTTGAGCATGCTTATCGTCTGCTCTATGACACATCTGGTGGAAATGTGGCTTTCATTGTATCTCTCCTGGGCCTCAGTACTTGGCCTCCTCAAGGGTGTCATGAGCCATGCCTTCAGTGGATAGCCCTTGTCTCCAAGCAGCCAGCCAGAAAGTCTGTTTGGAGGAGCGAAGAGCTGAGGGAGGGTGGACTGGTGCAGGATGAAAGAGTCATGGCAGCTGCCAGGGAATTTGGCGCACACATGCATGATGATCTTCCTAAGGTTGCAGACCAGCTGCACATTGAGGGAGTGGAAGCTCTTGCGGTTGACAAAGACTCTTGGGTGATGATGGGGTGCCCTGATGGCCACATGTGTGCCGTCAATGAAGCCCTGCACCCATGGGAAGCCAGCCAGAGTTGCAAAGCCGAGCGCCCGCTCAGTAACACTGGCTTCATCAGTGGGAAAGTTGATATAATTGGCTGACTTGTCAAAGAGGGCATCGGTGACCTGAATGATGCATCTGTGCTCATTGCTCACAGCTGCATCCTCAGTTCCCTCTGGGTCACGGTTTGCTGAGTGTTGTCATGGGGACAGACATATTGGTAAAGTTAGGAGGTGTTCACACAGAGAACATCAGGATGGAGGGTGGGGGGCAGGGGGCGGCATGGCTGCTTTAGATTGGACCTCGCACGAGGAAGATAATTGCCATCCACAGCAGCAACTGCCTTTTGTGGAGAGAAGTGTGAGGTGATGCATTGTGGCAGAAGGGATAGAGAGAGGCAATATACACTTAATGGCACAGTTCTAAAGAGTGTACAGGGATAGAGGGACCTGGGAGTTAATGTGCATAGATCTTTGAAGGTGGCAGGACATATTGAGAGAGTAGTTAGCAAAGCATAAGGGATCTTGGGCTTCATAAATAGACATTGATGTGTAGATGCCAGTGTTGGACTGGGGTGGACAAATGTGAGAAGTCGCACAACACCAGGTTATAGTCCAACAGTTTTATTTGAAATCACAAGCTTTCGGAGCGCTGCTCCTTCGTCAGGTGAAGTGAAGAGATGCATATAGGCACAGCATATATAGTCAGAGAACACTGCCAGATGATTACAGTTAATCTTTCCAACTGCCCTTTATCACACCTCGGCAGAGAGATAATCACAGCAATCAAAGGTGTGGATGGTGTCCAAACAGGTCAGTCAGGAAAACATTACATCAAAGACAATGAGGTGGGGTCACAAGGGGTCCAGACTCGAGTCGTCATTGGCTTGTTCCTCTACACAGATGCGGCCGGACCTGCTGTGATTTCCAGCAAAAAAAGTTTGTGAGAGAGTGCAGATAAACACGTGGCTGCAGGGATGGTGTAGGGGGGAGGGTTTCAGTTATGTGGATAATTGGAGCACATTCTGGGGAAGGTGGGACCTGTACAAACAGAACGGTTTGCACCTGAACCAGAGGGGCACCAATATCCTGGGAGGGAAATTTGCTACGGCTCTTCGGGGGGGTTTAAACTAATTTGTCAGGGGGATGGGAAAAAGGGCTGTAGTCCAGGAGCCAGTGGTGAGTGTAGGGAGGTACTGAGGAGGGTATCAAGGGTGCAGGAATGTACCGGCAGACAGGAAGGTGGCTTGAAGTGTGTCTACTTCAATGCAAGGAGCATCCGGAATAAGGTAGGAGAACTTGGAGCGTGGATTGGTACTTGGGACTACGATGTGGTGGCCATTACGGAGACTTGGTTAGAACAGGGACAGGAATGGTTGTTGGAAGTTCCGGGGTATAGATGTTTCAGTAAGAGTAGGGAAGGTGGTAAGAAAGGTGGAGGAGTAGCATTGTTAATCAAGGATAGTTTAACAGCGGCAGAAAGGCAGTTCAAGGGGGATCTGCCGTCTGAGGTAATATGGGCTGAAGTTAGAAATAGGAAAGGAGCGGTCACGTTGTTAGGAGTTTTCTACAGGCCCCCAAATAGTAATAGAGATGTGGAGGAAGAAATTGCAAAGCAGATTATGAATAGGTGTGGAGGTCACAGAGTAGTTGTCATGGGTGACTTCAACTTTCCAAATATTGATTGGAACCTTTATAGGTCAAACAGTTCGGATGGGATAGTTTTTGCACAGTGTGTGCAGGAGGGTTTCCTGACACAATATGTGGATAGGCCGACAAGAGGTGGGGCCACATTGGATTTGGTACTGGGTAATGAACCGGGCCAAGTGTTTGATTTGTATGTGGGAGAGCACTTTGGAGATAGTGACCACAATTCGGTGACTTTCACTATTGCAATGGAGAGGGATAGGGCCATATGGCAGGGCAGGGTTTATAATTGGGGGAAGGGTAATTATGATGCGATTAGGCAAGAATTAGGGAGCATAAGATGGGAACAGAAACTATCAGGGAAAGGCACAAACAAAAAGTGGAGCTTTTTCATGGAGCAATTACTGCGTGTCCTTGATAGGTATGTCCCTGTCAGGCAGGGAGGAAATGGCCGAGTGAGAGAACCATGGTTCACAAAAGAGGTTGAATGTCTAGTCAAGAGGAAAAAGGAAGCGTATGTAAGGATGAGAAAACAAGGTTCAGTTGGGTCGATTGAGGGGTACAAGGTAGCAAGGAATGAGCAAAAAAAAGAGCTTAGGAGAGCTAGGAAGGGGCATGAGAATTCCTTGGTGGGTCGGATCAAGGAAAACCCCAAGGCTTTTTACTCTTATGTGAGAAATAAAAGAATGACCAGGGTGAGGGTAGGGCCGGTCAAGGACAGTAGTGGGAACTTGTGCATGGAGTCAGAAGAGATAGGAGAGGTGATGATTGAATACTTTTCGTCAGTGTTCACCGAGGAGAGGGGCCATGTTTTTGAGGATGAGAGTGTGATAAAGGTGGATAGGCTGGAGGAGGTAGATGTTCTGAGGGAAGATGTTTTAGCAATTTTGAAGAACCTGAGGGTCGATAAGTCTCCTGGGCCAGATGGGATATATCCTAGGATTCTTTGGGAGGCAAGGGAGGAGATTGCAGAGCCTTTGGCTTTGATCTTTGGGTCCTCACTGTCCACGGGGATGGTGCCAGAGGACTGGAGAGTGGCGAATGTTGTTCCTCTCTTCAAGAAAGGAAATAGGAATGACCATGGTAATTATAGGCCGGTTAGTCTTACTTCGGTGGTTGGTAAGATAATGGAAAAGGTCCTGAGGGATAGGAATTATGACCATTTGGAAAGATGCAACTTAATCCGGGATAGTCAACACGGATTCATGAAGGGTAAGTCTTGCCTAACAAATTTGATTGAATTCTTTGAGGAGGTAACTAAGTGTGTAGATGAAGGTAGAACAGTTGATGTCGTATACATGGATTTTAGTAAGGCGTTTGATAAGGTTCCCCATGGTCGGCTCATGAAGAAAGTAAGGAGTTGTGGGATAGAGGGAAATTTGGCCGATTGGATAAGTAACTGGCTATCTCATAGAAGGCAGAGGGTGGTGGTGGATGGAAAATTTTCGGACTGGAGACCAGTTACCAGCGGTGTGCCACAGGGGTCGGTGCTGGGTCCTCTGCTGTTTGACCAGCGTCGACAGCGGGGGAGGAGGAGCCTTTCTTTCTTTCTCTCTCCCACAGAGCGGTCGGCAGCGGGGAAGGAGGAGCGGACCTGGTTGGAGCGGCAGAGGCCTGAGGTGAGTCAATAAACTCACCTACGTGGCCTTTTTCCCCAGCGGGGTAAGAGCTTCGCGGGCTTTTTCAAAGGCAGGGGGCGGGGCCAAATCATTGGTACCCGTATATAGGTGGAGCGGTTGCTAAACCCGAGACACTACACTAGTAGTGACTCCCACCCTCCACCTCCTCTAACCTTTAGGGGTAGAGGGAATTTAAAAGGTAGGTTCGATTTTATATTTTGTTTTCAGGGACTTAACTCCTGGACCTAAGATAAATAAGTTTAAATTTTAGTAATAAAGTAACATAAGGGTTAAGTCATGACAGGAAGTCTCGGACCCGTTTCATGCTCCTCCTGTGCCATGTGGGAACAGGACTTCCAGTGTCCCTGACAACTACGTGTGCGGGAAGTGTGTCCAGCTGCAGCTCCTGACAGCCCGCATGGCGGTGCTGGAGCTGCGGGTGGACTCACTCTGGAGCATGCACGATGCCGAGAACTCGGTGAATCGCTCATTTAGTGAGTTGTCCACACCGCAGGTAAAGGCTAGGACAGACAGTGTATGGGTGACCAAGAAGCAGGGCAATATCAGGAAGGTAGTGCAGGAGTCTCCTGTGGTCATCTCCCTCCAAAACAGGTATGCCGCTTTGGATACTGTTGGGGGAGATGGCCTACCAGGGGAAGGCACCAGCAGCCAGGTTCATGGCACCATGGCTGGCTCTGCTGCACAGCAGGGCGGGAAAAAGAGTGGTAGGGCTATAGTGATAGGGGACTCAATTGTAAGGGGAATAGACAGGAGTTTCTGTGGCCGTAACCGAGATTCCAGGATGGTATGTTGCCTCCCTGGTGCAAGGGTCAAGGATGTCTCGGAGCGGCTGCAGAACATTCTGAAGAGGGAGGGTGAACAGCCAGCTGTCGTGGTGCATGTAGGTACCAACGATATAGGTAAAAAGCGGGAAGAGGTCCTACAAGCAGAATTTAGGGAGCTAGGAGCTAAATTAAAAAGTAGGACCTCTAAGGTAGTAATCTCTGGATTGCTACCAGGGCCACGTGCTAATCAGAATAGAGAGAACAGGATAGTGAGATTGAATACGTGGCTTGAGCAGTGGTGCAGGAGGGAGGGATTCAAATTCCTGAGGCATTGGAACCAGTTCTGGGGGAAGTGGGACCTGTACAAAAGGGACGGTCTGCACTTGGGCAGGACTGGAACCGATGTCCTCGGGGTAATATTTGCTAAAGCAGTTCGGGAGGATTTAAACTAATATGGCAGGGGAAGGGGAACCTATGTAGCGAAACAGGGGGAAGTAATATGCAGTCAGAAACAAATGTTAGAAGGGTGAGAAACAATAGGGGAAGGCCGAGTAAACAAAGGCAAGAAACACAAAGGGCCATACTAAATCATAAGTCTAAAAGGACAAAGGATGTTAATAAAACAAGCCTAAAGGCTCTGTGTCTTAATGCAAGGAGTATCCGTAATAAGGTGGATGAATTGACTGTGCAAATAGATGTTAACGGATACGATGTGATTGGGATTACAGAGACGTGGCTCCAGAACAATCAAGGCTGGGAACTGAACATCCAGGGGTATTCAACATTCAGAAAGGATAGAATAAAAGGAAAAGGGGGTGGGGTAGCATTGCTGGTTAAAGAGGAGATTAATGCAATAGCTAGGAAGGACATCAGCTTGGAGGATGTGGAATCAATATGGGTTGAGCTGCAGAACACCAAAGGGCAGAAAACGTTAGTGGGAGTTGTGTACAGACCTCCAAACAGCAGTGGTGAGGTGGGGGAGGGTATGAAACAGGAAATCAGAGGTGCGTGCAAAAAAGGCACGGCAGTTATCATGGGTGACTTTAATATGCATATAGATTGGGCTACTCAAACTGGAAGCAATACGGTGGAGGAGGATTTCCTGGAGTGTTTAAGGGATGGTTTCCTAAACCAATATGTTGAGGAACCAACTCGAGGGGAGGCCATCCTGGACTGGGTGTTGTGTAATGAGGAAGGACTAATCAGCAATCTTGTGGTACGAGGCCCCCTGGGGAAGAGTGACCATAGTATGGTGGAGTTCTACATTAGGATGGAGAAGGAAACAGTTAAGTCAGAGACCATGGTCCAGAACTTAAATAAGGGCAACTTTGATGGTATGAGGCGTGAATTGGCGAGGTTAAATTGGCAAGCGATATTTAAGGGGCTATCAGTGGAAGGGCAATGGCAGACATTTAGAGATCGCATGGATGAACTACAACAATTGTACATCCCGGTCTGGCGTAAAAATAAAAAAGGGAAGGTGGCTCAACCATGGCTAACAAGGGAAATCAGGGATAGTATTAAAACCAAGGAAGTTGCATACAAATTGGCCAGAAGTAGCAGCAAACCCGGGGACTGGGAGAACTTCAAAACTCAGCAAAGGAGGACGAAGGGTTTGATTAGGGCAGGGAAAATAAAATATGAAAGGAAGCTTGCAGAGAACATTAAAATGGACTGCAAAAGCTTCTATAAATATGTAAAAAGAAAGAGGTTAGTAAAAACAAACGTAGGTCCCCTGCAGTCGGAAACAGGGCAAGTCGTAATGGGGAACAAGGAAATGGCAGATCAATTGAACAAGTACTTTGGTTCGGTGTTTACTGTGGAGGACACACACAACCTGCCGGAAATAAAAGGGGTCAGAGGATCTGGTAAGAGGGAGGAGCTGAGGGAAATCCTTATTAGTCGGGAAAAGGTATTGGGGAAATTGATGGGACTGAAGGCTGAAAAATCCCCGGGGCCTGATGGTCTGCATCCCAGAGTACTTAAGGAGGTGGCCTTGGAAATAGTGGATGCATTGACGATCATTTTCCAACATTCCTTAGACTCTGGATCAGTTCCGATGGAGTGGAGGGTGGCCAATGTAACCCCTCTTTTTAAAAAAGGAGGGAGGGAGAAAGCAGGGAATTATAGACCGGTCAGCCTGACATCGGTCGTGGGTAAAATGATGGAAGCAATTATTAAAGATGTCATAACAGACCATTTGGAAAGTGGCGACATGATAGGTCCAAGTCAGCATGGATTTGTGAAAGGGAAATCATGCTTGACAAATCTTCTGGAATTTTTTGAGGATGTTTCCAATAGGGTGGACAGGGGGGAACCAGTAGATGTGGTGTATTTGGACTTTCAGAAGGCCTTCGACAAGGTCCCACACAAGAGATTGGTGAGCAAAGTTAAAGCACATGGGATTGGGGGTAATGTGTTGACGTGGATTGAGAACTGGTTGGCACACAGGAAACAAAGAGTAGGAGTAAATGGGTACTTTTCAGAATGGCAGGCAGTGACCAGCGGGGTACCGCAGGGTTCGGTGCTGGGACCCCAGCTGTTTACATTATATATTAATGATTTGGACGAAGGGATTAAATGTAATATCTCCAAATTTGCGGATGACACTAAATTGGGAGGCAGTGTGAACAATGAGGAGGATGCTAGGAGGCTACAGAGTGACTTGGACAGGTTGGGTGAATGGGCAAATGTATGGCAGATGAAGTACAATGTGGATAAATGTGAGGTTATCCACTTTGGTGGTAAAAATAGAGAGGCGGACTATTACCTGAATGGTGGCAGATTAGGGAAAGGGGAGGTGCAACGAGACCTGGGCGTCATGGTACATCAGTCACTGAAGGTGGGAATGCAAGTGCAGAAGGCAGTCAAGAAAGCAAACGGAATGATGGCCTTCATAGTAAGGGGATTTGAGTACAGGAGTAGGGAGCTAATGCTGCAGTTGTACAGGGCCTTGGTGAGGCCACACCTGGAGTATTGTGCGCAGTTTTGGTCTCCTAACTTAAGGAAGGACATTCTTGCTATTGAGGGAGTGCAGCGAAGGTTCACTAGATTGATTCCTGGGATGGCCGGACTGACATATCAAGAAAGATTGGGTCAACTGAACTTGTATCCTCTGGAGTTCAGAAGAATGAGGGGGGATCTTATAGAGACATTTAAAATCCTGACTGGTTTAGACAAATTAGATGCGGGCAGAATGTTCCCAATGTTAGGGAAAACTAGAACCAGGGGTCACAGTCTAAGGATTAAGGGGAAGCCATTTAAGACTGAGCTGAGGAGGAACTTCTTCACCCAGAGAGTGGTGAATCTATGGAATTCTCTTCCACAGAAGGTTGTTGAGGCCAGTTCGCTAAATATATTCAAAAGGGAGTTAGATATAACACTCACAACTAGGGGGATCAAGGGGTATGGCGAGAAAGCAGGAATGGGGTACTGAGGTAGCATGTTCAGCCATGAACGCATTGAATGGCGGTGCAGGCTCGAAGGACCGAATGGTCTACTCCTGTACCTATTTTCTATGTTTCTATGTTTCTATGTTTGTGATTTTTATCAATGACTTGGAGGAGGGGACTGAAGGGTGGATCAGTAAATTTGCTGATGACACCAAGATTGGTGGAGCAGTGGATGAGGTGGAGGGCTGTTGTAGGCTGCAAAGAGACATTGATAGGATGCAGAGCTGGGCCAAAAAATGGCAGATGGAATTTAACCCCGATAAGTGCGAGGTGATTCATTTTGGTAGGGCAGATTTGAATAAGGATTACAGGGTCAACGGCAGGGTTCTGAGGAACGTGGAGGAACAGAGGGATCTGGGGGTTCATATCCACAGATCTCTGAAGGTTGCCACTCAAGTGGATAGAGCAGTAAAGAAGGCCTATAGTGTGTTAGCGTTTATTAACAAGGGGTTTGAGTTTAAGAACCGTGAGGTTATGCTGCAACTGTACAGGACCTTGGTGAGACCACATTTGGAATATTGTGTGCAGTTCTGGTCACCTCACTATAGGAAGGACGTGGAAGCATTGGAAAGAGTGCAAAGGAGATTTACCAGGATGCTGCCTGGTTTGGGGGGGAGGTCTTATGAGGAAAGATTGAGGGAGCTAGGGCTTTTCTCTTTAGAGCGGAGGAGGATGAGAGGCGACATAATAGAGGTTTATAAGATGATGAGGGGGATAGATAGAGTGGATGTTCAGAGACTATTTCCTCAGGTGGATGTAGCTGTTACAAGGGGGCATAACTATAAGGTGCATGGGGGAGACATAGAAGGGATGTCCGAGGTAGATTCTTTACTCAGAGAGTGGTTGGGATGTGGAATGGACTGCCTGCTGTGATAGTGAAGTCGGACACTTTAGGAACTTTCAAGCGGTTATTGGATAAGCACATGGAGCACACCAGAATGATAGGGAGTGGGATAGCTTGATCTTGGTTTCGGACAATGCTCGGCACAACATCGAGGGCCGAAGGGCCTGTACTGTGCTGTACTGTTCTATGTTTTCCATACAGACCCCAGCATCTGCCACATTTGACCCCTTGTGACCCCACCTCATTGTCTTTGATGTAATGTTTTCCTGACTGACCTGTTTGGACACCATCCACACCTTTGATTGTCGTGATTATCTCTCTGCCGAGGTGTGATAAAGGGCAGTTAGAAAGATTAACTGTAATCATCTGGCAGTGTTCTCTGACTATATATGCTGTGCCTATATGTATTTCTTCACTTCACCTGACGAAGGAGCAGCGCTCCGAAAGCTTGTGATTTCAAATAAAGCTGTTGGACTATAACCTGGTGTTGTGTGACTTCTCACATTCACAAATAGAGGTATTGAGTACAAAAGCAGGGAAGTTATGCTGAACCTTTTTCAAGCTCTGGTTAGGCCACAACTGGAGTATTGCGTCCAGTTCTGATCACCACACTTTAGGAAGGATGTGAAGGTACTTGATAGGGTGCAGAGGAGATTTACCAGAATGGTTCCAGGGATGAGGGATTTTAGCTACAGGGACAGGTTGGAGAAGCTGAGGTGGCTCTCCTTGGAGCAATGGAGGTTGAGGGGAGATTTGATAGAGGTGTACAAGATTATGACGGGTTTAGATAAGGTAGACAGAGAAAGGCTGTTCCCATTAGCTGATGGTACAAGGACTAGGGGGCACAGATTTAAGGTTTTGGGCAAGAGATACAGGGGGGATGTGAGGAAGAACTTTTTTATGCAGCGAGTGATAATGACCTGGAACTCGCTGCCGACGGAAGTGGTGGAAGCGGAGACACGCAATGTTTTCAAGGGGAGACTGGATAGGCACTTGAGGGAAATAAACTTGCAGGGCTACGGGGATAGAGCGGGGGAATGGGACTGACTGGATTGCTCTACAGAGAGCCGGCACGGACTCGATGGGCCGTTATGACTCTATGGGGGAAAAATTGGGTCGCGCCCCCTTTGGGGTGCTAACTTTTCCGGAAATTGAATGGTAGCGCCCCAAGCAGGAGGCGGGGCTCTACTGGAAGCGCACCCCCTCCCTCTAGGGGCGCTACCATTCAATATCGTGGTGCTACGTGCAACAGCACCACGCACGTTGGCACATTGCGCCGCCGTATCACAGGCCCCCCTCCCCTGATTAAAGGGGAGGGGCCTAGCACAGCGATACCGGGGCCCTGCTGGACCACCGGGGAGCGAGGTGCCGGGAACAGAGCCCGGCACTCGAGAGGAGTGCCGGGCTGAATGAACGCGGTCGGCACCCCACAGGAGGAGGCGAGAGGGGGCAGGTGCTGGCAGGCGGCCCAAAAAAAAGGCCGCCTGGCACCTGGTATAGTGAACATAGAAACATAGAAACATAGAAGATAGGAGCAGGAGTAGGCCATTCAGCCCCTCAAGCCTGCTCCGCCATTCAATGAGATCATGGCTGATCATCCAAACTCAGTACCCTGTCCCTGCCTTCTCTCCATATCCCTTGATCCCTTTAGTTTTAAGAAATATATCGAACTCCTTCTTGAATATATTTAATGAATTGGCCTCTACTGCCTTCTGTGGTAGAGAATTCCACAGGTTCACCACTCTCTGGGTGAAGAAATTCCTCCTCGTCTCAGTCCTAAATGGCTTACCCCTTATCCTTAGACTGTGACCCCTGGTTCTGGACTCCCCGGCCATCGGGAACATCCTTCCTGCATCTAGTCTGTCTAGTCCTGTTAGAATTTTATAAGTTTCAATGAGATCCCCTCTCATTCTTCTAAACTCCAGTGAGTATAAGCCCAATCGACCCAATCTCTCCTCATACGCCATTCCTGCCATCCCGGGTATCAGTCTGGTGAATCTTCGCTGCACTCCCTCCATGGCAAGAACATCCTTCCTCAGATAAGGCGACCAAAACTGCACACAATACTCAAGATGTGGTCTCACCAAGGCCCTGTACAACTGCAGCAAGACATCCTTGTTCCTGTACTCGAACCCTTTCGCTACGAAGGCCAACATACCATTTGCCTTCTTCACCGCCTGCTGCACCTGCATGCTTACCTTCAGCGATTGGTGCACAAGGACACCCAGGTCTCGTTGCACTTCCCCTTCTCCCAATCTATTGCCATTCAGATAATAATCTGCCTTCCTGTTTTTGACACCAAAGTGGATAACCTTGCATTTATCCACATTATATTGCATCTGCCATGCTTCTGCCCAATCACCCAACCTGTCCAAATCATACTGGAGTTTCTCAGCATCCTCGGCACACACTCCCACCCAGCTTTGTGAACAGTGAACAGTGAAGAGGAGAGTGATAGACTTCAGGAAGACATAGAAAGGCTGGTGAAATAGGCGGTAATGTGGCCAAGACCAGTCGGCTCCCGACCTCATTACAGCCTTGGTGTGTACCATGTACAAGATGCAGTGCAGCAACTCACCAAGGCTTCTTCAGCAGCACCTCCCAAATCCGTGACCTCTTCCACCTAGAAGGACAAGGGCAGCAGGCGCATGGGAACACCACCACCTCCAAGTTCCCCTCCAAGTCACACACCATCCTGACTTAGAAATATATCGCCGATCCTTCATCGTCGCTGGGTCAAAATCCTGGAAGTCCCTCCCTAACAGCACTGGGGGAGTACCTTCACCACACAGGACTGCAGCGGTTTAAGAAGGTGGCTCACCACCACCTTCTCAAGGGCAATTAGGGATGGGCAATAAATGCTGGCCTTGCCAGCGACGCCCACATCCCATAAGTGAATTAAAAAAAAATCTGTCTATCTCCGCCTTGAATATATTCAACGACTCAGCCTCCACAGCTCTTTGGGGCAGAGAATTCCAAAGATTCACGATCCTCTGAGAGAAGAAATTCCTCCTCATTTCCAATTTAAAAGGGTGCCACCTTATTCTGAAACTATGCCCCCTAGTTCTAGATTTCCCCACGAGGGGAAACATTCTTTCTGCATCTACCCTGTCCAACCCCCTCAGAATCTTATATGTTTCAATAAGATCCCCTCTCATTCTTCTAAACTCCAATGAGTATAGGCCCAACCTGCTCAACCTTTCTTCATAAGGAAACCCTTTCATCTCAGGAATCAACCTAGTGAACCTTCTCTGAACTGTCTCCAATGCAAGTATAATCCTCCTTAAATAAGGCGACCAAAACTGTACGCAGTACTCAAGGTGCGGTCTCACCAATGCCCTGTACAGTTGTAACAGGACTTCCCTACTTTTATACTCCATTCCCTTTGCAATAAAGGCCAACATTCCATTTGCCTTCCTAATTACTTGCTGTACCTGCATGCTAACTTTTTGTGTTTCATGTACAAGGACCCCCAGATCCCTCTGTACCTCAGCATTTTGTAGTCTCTCTCCATTTAAATAATATTTTGCTTTTTTATTCTTCCTACCAAAGTGGATAACCTCACATTTTTCCACATTATACTCCATCTGCCAAATTTTTGCCCACTCACTTAACCTATCTATATCCCTTTGCAGACTCTTTGGGCTGGATTTTCATAGGGTTGTTGAGGCGGGATTGGAGGCGTGTGGGGGGTTAAAATTGCAGAAACTGGCGGGCGGGCCCAATTCCGCCTCCACGCAATTTTGATGAATTCGTGTCTACTGGTCCCGTCTCCGTCCCGCCTCCAAGAGGCGGGAGAGGCCATTAATGCCCTTAACAAGCCCTAAATTGGCTCTGTAATGCCATTTTGACAGTTTATGCTAGTTTAACCCTTTTCCCACGTGAAGCACGCCTGATCTGAAACACGCCAGTGAAACCTGGCGGGAGCACAAGTGGATTGCTGACTCTCAGCTGCAGCTCAACCATTAAATAGGAGATTTGATCAGCCATCATTTGCAGGTGGCAGGACTTTGTTGTCACAGGTCTGGGGGAACTTTTAGAAGGCATAACCACAGCTCTGGAAGTTTGGAGCCTGATACCCATCTCCAGTATGACCTCCTGGGATACCCCTCTTGCCACCCTCATTGAGCGCTTCCTCAACTGTGGCATGTACCAGAGGCATGGGAGCCATTTATTTCCTTCCCTCCTGGGCATCCGATGAGGACGAACACCAGCCACGGCACCAGCAGAACCATGAACAACAGCAGCACCAACAGCAGCAGCAACAACAGGAGCAGCAACAGCAGGAGCGCCAAGCTGCTGCTCACCCGCCTGAAGCTGCACAGGCCAGAAGGTGCCAGCGCACGGCTGGCCATCGGCGCAGGAGATACCCCCCAAACAGGGTCTACAGACACAGGGTCAGCTACCTCAACATGTCTGAGCAGCAGTGCCAAAGGCGGCTCCGACTTTCGCGAGAAGTAGTGGGTGACATCTGCGCAATGCTGCAACAAGACCTGGAGCCCAGAGGACCAGGTGGACATCCCTTACCAGTGGCCGTCAAAGTCACCACCACACTCAACTTTTTTGCCTCAGGCTCATTCCAGGAATCAGCAGCAGACATCAGCGGCATCTCCCAGGCGGCCGCACGCACCTGCATCACGCAGGTAACTGATGCCCTCTTTGCCATCGCGCACAATCACATCCATTTCACCAAGGATCGAGCAAGTGTCATGGCGCGTGCAGTTGGATTAGCTAATCTGGCAGGCTTTCCAAGGGTGCAGGGCGTCGTTGACTGCACACATGTGGCCCTTAAGGCACCCCATCGCAATCCAGGTATTTTTGTCAACCGCAAGGGCTTCCACTCCCTCAACGTTCAGCTGGTGTGTGACCACAAGAAGGAAGTTCTGCATGTTTGTGCCAAGTACCCTGGCAGTTGCCATGACTCCTTCATACTGCGCCAGTCTAGTGTGCCTCCGCTATTCAGTCTGCCAGAACAACTTAACGGATGGCTACTTGGAGACAAGGGCTATCCCCTGAAGACGAGGCTAATGACGCCGTTGAGGAGCCCATCCAACGTAGCTGAGGAGAGCTACAACTCCGGCCACATTTCCACCAGATCCATAATCGAGCAAACCATCGTATGCTGAAGATGCGCTTCAGATGCCTGGATAGATCAGGTGGAGCCCTGCAATACTCAGCAGCCAGGATCTCCAGAATCGTTGTGGTTTGCTGTGCACTTCACAACATGGCACAGCGTCGTGGCTTGCAGATGCCGGAGGACCAAGTGGCTCCTCACATAGCCTTCTCAGATGAGGTGGAGGAGGAGGTGGAGGAGGAGGAGGAGAGAGAGAACGAACAACTTGCAGAGGCCCATCAACCAGCGGCAGCATTACACGAGACCATAGCTGCCCGGAACGCAAGGAACACACTCATCTTGGCCAGATTTGCTTAGCCTAGACAATCAAGCACTTTTGCCTCGCAGCTTCTTACCAGAGCTACGACAATGGCTCAGACCCAGCGGATCCCTAACAATTTGACCACCATACTGAAAATTGCAAGTTATCCTAAGGCCTCATTGTGGAAGTCCCATTAGCGAAATGACAGACGCCACAACTGCAGCTGGAGCCATCAGAGTTTTTATTTACACTTAACACCTGATGGCTTTTTTACATTAAACATCAAATTTCACCCAAGTGACTACCCTTGTGACTATTTGTGCAGTATCTTTCTCTTACGCGTGCTCCTACGTGGTGCTTCCCCTGTGGCTTCAGCAGAGGTGGAGGCCCCCTGCTCAGTTTAGAAAATAGGTACAGGAGTAGACCATTCGGTCCTTCGAGCCTGCACCGCCATTCAATGCGTTCATGGCTGAACATGCTACCTCAGTACCCCATTCCTGCTTTCTCGCCATACCCCTTGATCCCCTTAGTTGTGAGTGTTATATCTAACTCCCTTTTGAATATATTTAGCGAACTGGCCTCAACAACCTTCTGTGGAAGAGAATTCCATAGATTCACCACTCTCTGGGTGAAGAAGTTCCTCCTCAGCTCAGTCTTAAATGGCTTCCCCTTAATCCTTAGACTGTGACCCCTGGTTCTAGTTTTCCCTACCATTGGGAACATTCTGCCCGCATCTAATTTGTCTAAACCAGTCAGGATTTTAAATGTCTCTATAAGATCCCCCCTCATTCTTCTGAACTCCAGAGGATACAAGTTCAGTTGACCCAATCTTTCTTGATATGTCAGTCCGGCCATCCCAGGAATCAATCTAGTGAACCTTCGCTGCACTCCCTCAATAGCAAGAATGTCCTTCCTTAAGTTAGGAGACCAAAACTGCGCACAATACTCCAGGTGTGGCCTCACCAAGGCCCTGTACAACTGTAGCATCACCTCCCTACTCCTGTACTCAAATCCCCTTACTATGAAGGCCATAATTCCGTTTGCTTTCTTGACTGCCTGCTGCACTTGCATTCCCACCTTCAGTGACTGATGTACCATGACGCCCAGGTCTCGTTGCACCTCCCCTTTCCCTAATCTGCCACCATTCAGGTAATAGTCCGCCTCTCTATTTTTACCACCAAAGTGGATAACCTCACATTTATCCACATTGTACTTCATCTGCCATACATTTGCCCATTCACCCAACCTGTCCAAGTCACTCTGTTTGTTGCTGCGTCTGTCTCAACACCTTTGGCGGGCATCCTCTGGGGTTGCGAACCTGCGAGGGCTCGGCAACAGTCTGCTGCTCCTGCGGCTGGGCAGGGGCTGAGACGCCGATCTCACTTGGGTGCGGACTCTGGTGGGGCTCTGACCGAGGACTTGTCAGTGGCATGGAAGTGTGAGCGCTTGGAGAGGAGCCCCCACCTCCTTGTTGTGTGCCACCAACATCCCTCTCATGGTTCAGGTCCACCTCAGTGCTTGCAAGTGGATTGAGAGCACCTTGCTGCACATCAGGGGGGCCATGGGGACCCATATCTGCACTGGAAGTCCTACTCAGAAGGACTTCCATGAAGGTCTGGTTTCTCTGTTCAATAGATGTCCATCGCTCCTCCAGAGATGTCATTCTATTCAGAACACTCAACATGTTTTCTGCACTCTGGCGACTTATCACCTCCATGGAGGTTGCCATCCTTTCCATGGTGATACGTTCATGCGCCAATGACTCCACAAAGGCTCTGCTCATGTTCGCTATGGACTCCTCCATTCGCTCCACACTCGCAGCGACCCTGGAGACAAAACCTGTCAGAGACTCCTGCATCTGTTCCTGGAGTCCCAGCACCGCTGATCTTATGGATGGCCCCAGAGGCAGAGGGTCGACATGCAGCTGAGCTGAGCTAGGAGAGTCCTGTGCCCTCCGACTCGGACTCTCCACTGCTGTCCCTGTCTCCACCATCTGCTGATGCTCACTTGTGAGCTGTGATACACCAAGTGACAACACTACTCTATGTCCCAAGGGTCCCACCGAGGTGTGAGTCTCTGCGCTGGTGCTGGGTGCGCCGAATTCTGCTGACGCTGCGCTCTCAGAGGTTGCAGCTTCCTCTGAGGAGTCTGGATGCTCAGGCTGGTCCTCCTGGCTAGTGGGGACGGGTGCTTGCGATGGTCCTGTGGGGGAGTAAAGGAAAGAGTCAGAGATGTGATGCCAAGGTTACATGCACATTGCATATTGCAGATGATCATAAATCCATCTGTTAGAGCTTCAGATTCATTATCAGCGACTCATGCAATGTCAATGAGAGAGATGGAACACTATTCTGTCACCAGCTTGCTGTGATGCACCCGTCTGTCCGTCCCCTACTTGCGTATCCTCCTCTACTCCCACGATCTCCAGGACCACATCCTCCGAGGTGGTGAGCTGGGCTAATGAGGGTGGCCCTCCTCCTGTCCTGGCTCTTTCCCTTTTACCATGAGCTCTCTTTTCCTGCAATGAGGGAGACAAGTGGAGTTTGAGTGAGATTGAAGGAGTGAGTGTAGAGAGTCCATAGCATAGATGCTTAGAAGGAGACAAAGATGGAGTGAGCTGGCGAGACCAAGGGCCCTCCCTGTGTGTTGTAAGTTGTTTTCATAGCATGACAGTGATAGGGAGTGTGAGGGCTGCATAGTCGAATAGTAAGGTGAATGTGACCATAGAGGGAGAGGGAATGGGTAAGGGTGCATGGATGTCAGTGTCAAGTGGGATATGGAGGAAGAGGTTGCTAAAGCTGAGAGCTGGTGAGGAGAGCCAATGGGGATCAGATTGAGGGTGAAGGGAAAGTCATACTCACTTTTGCAGTGCGTAGAAGGTCATGAAACCTCTTCCTGCACTGGAGCCAGGTTCTGCGGGTGATGGATAAGGAGTTGACCTCTTGGGCGACCTGGACCCACACAGCCTTTGTCTGCTGGGGAGGCTTCTTCCTCCCTGAGGAGGGGAAGAGCACCTTTCTGTTGGCTCTTGCTCCCTCCACCAAAGCTTGCAGGGCAACCTCATCGAACCTGAGAGCAGACCTGGGTCGTTGGCTGGCCATTCCTCCTGCAGTTGCCTCTCGGATACAGGTCCAAATGCTTGGCAGCCTGCAGAAGAAGCAAGGCTTGTTGCAGACCTTAAATGCAGCAGCAATGATGATGTCATCGGAGGCGACTTTCACACTGGAATAACTCATTGGCCATGGGTTCCCACACGTTGAAACTCAATTGGCCAATTAAGTTAAAATCGCATCATTCATCCACATCGATCTAGATTCGGGTGGGCAACACGAAAAGCGGGTAACACGACCCCAACCCGTCCCATTATCAAAATCCAGCTCTTTATGTCCTCCTCATAACTTGCTTTCCCACCTATCTTTGTATCATCAGCAAATTTGGCTACAGAACACTCGGTCCCTTCATCCAAGTCATTAATATAGATTGTAAATAGTTGAGGCCCCAGCACTGATCCCTGCGGCACCCCACTTGTTACTGTTTGCCAACCTGAAAATTGCCCATTTATTCCGACTCTCTGTTTTCTGTTAGTTAGCCAATCCTCTATCCATGTTAATATATTACCCCCAACCCCGTGAGCTCTTATCTTGTGCAGTAATCTTTTATGTGGCACCTTATCGAATGCCTTCTGGAAATCCAAATACAAGCACCAGTATGGAAGGTGGCATCGTCGGAACACATGTGATGGAGATGAAGAAACTGGGAGAATGGAATAGAGTCTTACCAGGAAGCGGGGTGAGAGGAAGTGTAGCCAAGGAGCTGGACCATGTGATGGTGAGGGAAGGGTGGAAATTGGAAGCAAAGTTGATGAAATGTTCCAGTTCGGGGCAAGAGCAGGAAGCAGCTCTGATACAGTCATCAATGTAACGGAAAGAGCGGTAGGGAAGCAACCCGAGTAGGACTGGAACAAAGAATGTTCCACATATCCCACAAAAAGGCAGGCATAGCTAGGACCCATACAAGTTCCCATAGCAACACCTTTAATCTGGAGGAAGTGAGTGCAGTCAAAAGGAGAAGTTGTTCAATGTGAGAACAAGTTCAGCCAGGTGGAGGAGGGTGGTGGTGGATGGGGACTGGCTGGACGCTCCGCTTTTTCCTTGAACAGAGGCCCAAGCAGTCCCCATCCACCACCACCCTCCTCCACCTGGCTGAACTTGTTCTCACATTGAACAACTTCTTCTTTTGACTGCACTCACTTCCTCCAAATTAAAGGTGTTACCAAAAATTTCTCACCTACATCTCCTTTATCATAAAATCTTATAACACAGAAGGAGACTGTTCGGCCCATCGTGCCTGTGCTGGCTCTTTGAAAGAGCTGTCCAATTAGTCTCACTCCCCTGCTTTAGACAGAAGTAATTCCCCTGGTTACACAGACTAATGCGGGAAACGCAGCAGCACAGACTGGATGGGAAAAGTTGGCTGTTGGCATTCAAGTACCCAGACCCAGTCCTTAAATCCCAATAGGATCTCCCAACAGGATTTCCTTTAGATTGCAAAAAATGCGCATGTCACTCTGCTATTTAAGAATGGCGAGAGAGGGAAGAAAGACTTGCATTTATATAGCGTCCTTCACGACCACCGGACATCTCAAAGCGCTTTGCAGCCAATGAAGTACTTTTGAAGTGTAGTTACTGTTGTAATGTGGGAAATGTGGCAGCCAATTTGCGCACAGCAAGCTCCCACAAACAGCAATGTGATAATGACCAGATCATCTGTTTTAGCGATGTTGACTGAGGGATAAATATTGGCCAGGACACCGGAGATAACTCCCCTGCTCTTCTTCAAAATAATGCCATGGGATCTTTTATGTCCACTTGAGAGAGCAGACAGGGCCTTGATTTAATGTCTCATCCGAAAGACGACATATCCGAAAGTGCAGCACTCCCTCAGCACTGCACTGGAGTGTCAGCCTAGATTTACGTGCTCTTGCTCTTCCTCTTGCCTGGATGAGTGCAGCTCCAACAACACTCAAGATGCTCGACACCATCCAGGACAAAGCAGCCCGCTTGATTGGCACCCAATCCACCACCTTAAACATTCACTCCCTCCATCACCGGCGCACCGTGGCTGCAGTGTGTACCATCTACAAGATGCACTGCAGCAACTCGCCAAGGCTTCTTCGGCAGCACGTCCCAAACCCGCGACCTCTTCCACCTAGAAGGACAAGGGCAGCAGGCGCATGGGAACACCACCACCTCCAAGTTACCCTCCAAGTCACACACCATCCTGACTTAGAAGTATATCGTCAATCCTTCATCGTCGCTGGGTCAAAATCCTGGAACACCCTCCCTAACACCACTGTGGGAGTACCTTCACCACACGGACTGCAGCGGTTCAAGAAGGCAGCTCACCACCACCTTCTCGAGGGCAATTAGTGATGGGCAATAAATGTTGGCCTTTCCAGCAACGCCCACATCCCATAAATGAATTAGAAAAAAGACTTATTCAGAAAATAGAAGTACATGGGATTAAAGGGATGGTGGTAACTTGGGTATGCAATTTGCTAAGGGATAGGAGGCAGAGAGCAGTGGTGAACAGATATTTTTCTGACTGGAGAGGAGTATGCAGTGGGGTCCCCCAGGGGTCAATATTAGGGCCATTGCTTTTCTTGTTATATATATAAATGACCTGGACTCGGGTATGGAGAGTACAATTTCAAAGTTTGTGGATGATACAAAACTTGGCAACGTAGTAAGTAATGAGCAGGATAGCAGCAGACTTCAGGGGGACACAGATAGGCTGGTGAGATGGGCAGACACATGGTAGATACAATTTAATGCGGATAAGTGTGAAGTAAAGGAGGACAAAGGGATTAATTAAGAGGGGGAAAATAGAGTATGAGAGTAAGCTTAAAGGGAACATAAAAACTGACTGTAAAAGCTTCTATAGATATGTGAAGAGAAAAAGATTGGTGAAGTCAAGCGTAGGTCCCTTGCAGTCAGAATCAGGGGAATTTATAATGGGGAACAAAGAAATGGCAGACCAATTAAATACATACTTTGGTTCTATCTTCACAAAGGAGGACACAAATAATCTCCCAGAGATGTCGGGGAACATAGGGTCTAATGAGAGGGAAGAACTGAATGAAATCAGTATTTGTAGGGAAATGGTGTTAGGGAAATTGACAGGATTGAAGGCAGATAAATCCCCAGGGCCTGATAATCTTCATCCTAGGGTACTTAAGGAAGTGGCCCCAGAAATAGTAGATGCATTGCTGGTCATCTTCCAAAATTCTGTAGACTCTGGAACAGTTCCCATGGATTGGAGGGTAGCTAATGTAACCGCACTATTTAAAAAAGGTGGTAGAAGAAAACGGGGAATTATAGACCGGTAAGCCTGACATCGGTAGTGGGGAAAATGTTGGTGTCCATTATAAAAGATGTAATAGCAGAGCACTTGGAAAACAGTGACAGGATCGGACAAAGTCAACATGGATTTACAAAAGGTAAATCATGCTTGACTAATCTACTGGAACTTTTTGAGGATGTAACTGGTAGAATAGATAAGGGAGAAACATAGAAACATAGAAACGTAGAAGATAGGAGCAGGAGTAGACCATTTGGCCCCTCGAGCCTGCTCCGCCATTCGATGAGATCATGGCTGATCATCCAAACTCAGTACCCTGTACCTACCTTCTCCCCATATCCCTTGATACCTTTAGCTTTAAGAAATATATCTAACTCATTCTTGAATATATTTAATGACTTGGCCTCAACTACCTTCTGTGGTAGAGAATTCCACAGGTTCACCACTCTCTGGGTGAAGAAATTCTTCCTCATTTCTGTGCTAAATGGCTTACCCCTTATCCTTAGATTATGACCCCTGGTTCTGGACTCTCCGACCATCGGGAACAATCTTCCTGCATCTAGTTTGTCCAGACCTGTCAGAATTTTATATGTTTCGATGAGATCCCCTCTCATTCTTCTATACTCCAGCGAGTATAAGCCCAATCGACCCAATCTCTCCTCATATGTCATTCCTGCCATCCCAGGTATCAGCCTTGTGAATCTTCGCTGAACTCCTTCCATGGCAAGAACATCCTTCCTCAGATAAGGCGACCAAAACTGCACACAGTACTCAAGGTGTGGTCTCACCAAGGCCCTGTACAACTGCAGCAGGACATCCATGTTCCTATACTCAAACCCTTTCGTTATGAAGGCCAACATACCATTTGCCTTCTTCACCACCTGCTGCACCTGCATGCTTACCTTCAGCGACTGGTACACAAGGACACCCAGGTCTCGTTGCACTTCCCCTTCTCCCAATCTATTGCCATTCAGATAATAGTCTGCCTTTCTGTTTTTGACACCAAAGTGGATAACCTCGCATTTATCCACGTTATATTGCATCTGCCACGCTTCTGCCCACTCACCCAACCTGTCCAAATCATCCTGGAGTTTCTCAGTATCCTCCTCGCAGCACACACAGCCACCCAGTTTTGTGTCATCTGCAAACTTGGAGATATTACATTTAGTTCCCTTATCTAGATCTTTAATGTATATTGTAAATAGCTGGGGTCCAAGGACCGATCCCTGCGGGACCCCAGTAGTTACTGCCTGCCACTCAGAAAAAGACCCATTAATTCCTACTCTCTGCTTTCGGTCCGCCAACCAGTTCTCTATCCAAGTCAATACCTTGCCCCCAATCCCATGTGCCTTAACTTTACACGCTAATCTCTTATGCGGGACCTTATCGAAAGCCTTTTGAAAGTCCAAATACACCACATCCACTGGTTCTCCCTTATCTATTTTCCCAGTTACATCTTCAAAAAATTCCAGTAGATTAGTCAAGCACGATTTACCTTTTGTAAATCCATGTTGACTTTGTCCGATCCTGTCACAGTTTTTCAAGTGCTCAGCTATTACATCCTTTATAATGGACTCTAGCATTTTCCCCACTACCGATGTCAGGCTTACCGGTCTGTAATTCCCCGCTTTCTCTCTACCACCCTTTTTGAATAGTGGGGTAACATTAGCAACCCTCCAATCCATGGGTACAGTTCCAGATTCCATTGAATGTTGGAAGATGATCAGCAATGCATCTACTATTTCTAGAGCCACTTCCTTAAGTACCCTAGGATGTAGATTATCAGGCCCTGGGGATTTATCGGCCTTCAATCCCGTCAATTTCAATCAATCCTACCCAATTCGCGCCTCATGCCATCGAAGTTTCCTTTATTTAAATTCAGGACCCTAGTCTCTGATTCAACTACTTCACTCTCCATCCCAATGAAGAATTCTATCATATTATGATCACTCTGACCCAAGGGGCCTCGTACAGCAAGATTGCTAATTAATCCTTTCTCGTTACATAATACCCAGTCTAAGATGGCCTGATCTCTGGTTGGTTCCTCGACATATTGTTCCAGAAAACCATCCCGTAAACATTCTAGGAATTCCTCCTCCACAGTATTTTTACTAATTTGGTTAGCCCAATCTATATGTAAATTAAAGTCACCCATGATGACTGCTGTGCCCTTACTGCATGCTTCTCTAATTTCCCTTTTAATGACGTCCCCAACCTCCGTATTACTGTTTGGAGGTCTATATACCACTCCCACTAACGTTTTCTGCTCCTTGTTATTTCTCAGTTCTACCCATACAGATTCCGTATCATCAAAGCTAATATCCTTCCTTTCAATTGTGTTAATCACCTCTTTAACCAGCAATGCTACACCACCTCCCTTTCTTATTTGCCTATGTTTCCTAAATATTGAATACCCCTGGATGTTGAGTTCCCAGCCTTGGCCACCCTGGAGCCATGTTTCTGTAATCCCAATCAAATCGTATTCATTTACCTCTATTTGCGCAGCTAATTCATCCACCTTGTTCCGAATGCTCCTTGCATTAAGACACAAAGCCTTCAGGCTTGTTTTTTTAACGCTCTCAGACCTATATGAATTATTATTTACTGTGACCATGTTTGATTTAAACCGTTGAGTTCTTTGCCTTCTACTTTTGTTTTTCTCCTTCCTGTCTTTTGCTTTTATCCTTGTTTCCCTTTCCTCTGTCTCCCTGCTCAGGTTCCCAACACCCTGCCACTTTAGTTTAAACCCTCCCCAACAGCACTAGCAAACACTCCCACGAGGACATCGGTCCCGGCCCTGCCCAGGTGCAGACCGTCCCGTTTGTACTGGTCCCACCTCCCCCAGAACCGGTTCCAATGTCCAAGGAATTTGAATCCCTCCCCCTTGCACCATTCCTCTAGCCATGTATTCATTTGAAATATCCTCCTATTTCTACTCTGACTAGCACGTGGCACTGGTAGCAATCCTGAGATGACTACCTTTGAGGTCCTATTTTTTAATTTACCTCCTAACTCCCTATATTCTGCTTTTAGGACCACATCCCGTTTTTTAACTATACCGTTGATGCCTATGTGCACCACGACAACTGGCTGTTCGCCCTCCCCCTCCAAAATGTTCTGTAGCCGCTCCGAGACGTCCTTGACCCTTGCACCAGGGAGGCAACACACCATCCTGGAGTCTTGTTTGTGGCCGCAGAAACGTCTATCTATTCCCCTTACAATTGAGTCCCCTATCACTATAGCTCTTCCACACTTTTTCCTCCCAGCCTGTGCAGCAGAGCCACCCATGGTGCCAGGAAGTTGGCTGCTGCTGCCTTCCCCTGATAAGTCATCCCCCTCAACAGTATCCAAAGTGGTATATCTGTTTGAGAGGGGGATGGCCACAGGGGACCCTTGCACTACCTGCCTGCACCTCTTACTCTGCCTGGTGGTCACCCATTCACTTCCTGCCTGTACACCCTTTCCCTGCGGTGTGACCAACTCGCTAAACGTGCTATCCACAATGTTCTCAGCATCACGAATGCTCCAATATGCATCCATCTGCAGCTCCAGTGCCGCAATGCGGTCTATCAGAAGCAGCAGCTGGATACACTTCCCATACACATGGTCGTCAGGGACACAGGAAGCGTCCCTGATTTCCCACATATTGCAGGAGGAGCATATCACGGGGCGGAGCTCTCCTGCCATGACTTACCCTTTAATTAATTACTTAAAATTAAATTAAATGAATCCCACCAATTTCACTTCAATTAAATGATATACTCAAGGGCCGTTTCCCGACACTGGCCTCTGTAAAAAGCCCACGAAAGTGAGTTTAACTACTCACTGTGCTGCTGCTCTCTCCGCTCCCGACACTGGCCTTTGGAAAAAAGCCCGCTGAGACACACACTGACTGATTCCAGTGTGAGTGAGCTGCTGAGACACACAGGGCAGAATTTTCATTGACCAGTGGAGGTGGGTTTGGAGGCGTGTGGGGGGTTAAAATTGCGAAAATTGGCGGTCGGGCACAAGCCCACCTCCATGCAATTTTGATTAAATCGTGTCTGCTGGTCCCGAAACCGTCCCGCCTCTAAGAGGGGGGATAGGCTGTTAAGGCCCTTAACAAGTACTAAATTGCCTCTATAATGCCATTTTGAAAGGCCTTTGTGATTTTAACCCTTTTTCTACGTGAAGAACAACTGTTCTGAACCACGAACGTGAAACCTGACGGGAGCACATTTGGATGACTGACTGTCTGGAATGCATATTTGGATGGATGGGGAGGAGACATATCTGGGAGTGGTGGTGCAAAAATATCTGGGAGCAGACTTAGGGCTGCTGCTCATTTTGCATCCAAGTCCTCTCACAGCAAAGGCCAGGCAGTCTCTGAAGACCTTCAATGCAGCAGCAATGATAACATCATCAGAGGCGACTTTCAGACTGAAAACACTAATTGGTTCATGGGTTCCCACATGCTGGAACTCAATTGCCCAATTAGGTGAAAATTGCATCAATCTCCTACATCCAATTGCAGTCGGGTGGATAACACGAAAAATGGATGACACGACCCCAACCCGCCCCAGTATCAAAATCCAGCCCACACTGTCTGATTCCAGTGTGAGCGGCTGAGACACACACTGACTGATTCCAGTGTGAGTGAGCTGCTCAGACACACACTGACTGATTCCAGTGTGAGCTGCTGAGACACACACTGACTGATTCCAGTGTGAGTGAGCTGCTCAGACACACACTGACTGATTCCAGTGTGAGCTGCTGAGACACACACTGACTGATAGAAAAAGATAGAAAGATACAATGGCAAGCATTTAAAGATAGAATGACAAAATTGCAAAAATTGTTTATACCAATCTGGCATAAAAGGAAATCTAAAAAGGTGACTCAACCGTGGATAACAGGGGAAATTAGAGACAGCATAAAATCCAAAGATAGGGCGTATAAAATAGCCAAAAAAAGCGCCAGAGCGGAAGATTGGGAACAGTTTAAGATAGAGCAAAGGAGGACAAAGGGCTTAATCAAGAGGGGCAAAATAGCTTACGAAAGCAAGCTGGCGGAAAATATAAAAACTAACTCCAAAAGCTTTTATAAGTATATCAAGAGGAAAAGACTGGTGAAAACCAAAGTTGGTCCATTGCAGTCAGATACGGGGGAATATATAACGGGAAATAAGGAAATGGCAGACCAACTAAATGCATACTTTGGGTCAGTCTTTACGAAGGAAGACACAAAAAACCTCCCTGGGATATCGGGAAAAATAGGGACATTGGCAAAGGAGGAACTGACGCAAGTCAATATCTCTAAGGATATGGTGTTAAGGAAGCTAAAGGGATTGAAGGCGGACAAATCCCCAGGGCCTGATAACATGCATCCTAGGGTACTGAAGGAGGTGGCCCTAGAGATAGCGGATGCACTAAGTATGATTTTTCAGAATTCATTAGACTCGGGAACAGTGCCCATGGATTGGAGGGTAGCTAACGTTACCCCACTATTCAAAAAGTGGGGTAGGGAAAAAGCAGGTAATTACAGACCTGTAAGCCTTACATCAGTTGTGGGCAAAATGCTGGAGTCCATCATTAAGGATGAAATAGCGGAGCACTTAGCAAATGAGGACAGGATAGGACAGAGTCAACATGGATTTACAAAGGGTAAATTGTGCTTGACTAATCTATTGGAATTTTTTGAGGGAGTAACTGGTAAAATAGATGGGGGAGAGCCAGTAGATGTGGTGTACCTGGACTTCCAAAAGGCCTTCGACAAGGTCCCACATAAAAGATTAGCATGGAAAATTGAAGCTCATGGGATAAAGGGGAAAGTATTGACGTGGATAGAGAACTGGCTGTCAGATAGAAAACAGAGAGTTGGAATAAACGGCTCATTTTCTGAATGGCAGGCAGTAACAAGTGGGGTACCACAGGGATCTGTCCTGGGTCCCCAGCTGTTCACAATTTACATTAATGACCTGGATCAGGGAGTCGGATGCAGCATTTCCAAATTTGCAGACGACACTAAACTAGGAGGGGGGGTGGGCTCAGAGGAGGAGACCAGGAAGCTCCAGAGCGATTTGGACAGACTGGGTGATTGGGCGGATAAATGGCAGATGCACTATAATGTGGACAAGTGCGAAGTTATCCACCTTGGGTGCAGGAACGGGAGGGCAAATTATTATTTAAATGGCAATAAATTGGGAGAAGGGGAAGTACAGAGAGACCTGGGTGTTCTTGTACACCAGTCACTGAAGGCGAGCATGCAGGTGCAACAGGCGGTCAAGATGGCAAACGGTATGCTGGCCTTCATAGCAAAAGGGTTGGAATACAGGAACAGGGATACCTTGCTGCAGCTGTACAGGGCACTGGTGAGACCACACCTCGAGTACTGTGTACAGTTTTGGTCGCCTCATCTGAGGAAAGATGTTCTTGCCATGGAGGGGGTGCAGCGGCGATTCACCAGGCTGATACCAGGAATGGCGGGATTGACCTATGAGGAGAGACTATGTAGTTTAGGGATGTACACACTAGAGTTTAGAAGATTGAGAGGGGACCTCATAGAAGTGTATAAAATTCTGACAGGTCTAGACAGACTAGATGCAGAAGGAATGTTTCCCTTGGCGGGTGAGAACAGAACTAGAGGACATAATTTAAGGATAAGGGCTAAACCATTTAGGACAGAAATGAGGGGGAATTTCTTCACTCAGAGGGTGGTGCACCTGTGGAACTCATTGCCACAGAGGGCAGTGTACGCCAGCTCATTAAATATATTTAAGAGGGAATTAGATATATTTCTACAGGCAAAAGGGGTTAAGGGTTACGGAGAGAAGGCGGGGACGGGATACTGAATTGGAGGATCAGCCATGATCTCATTAAATGGCGGAGCAGGCTCGAAGGGCCGGATGGCCTACTCCTGCTCCTATCTTCTATGTATCTATGTATCTATGTATTCCAGTGTGAGTGAGCTGCTCAGACACACACTGACTGATTCCAGTGTGAGCGGCTGAGACACACACTGACTGATACCAGTGTGAGTGAGCTGCTGAGACACACAGGGTTGGATTTTGATAGACCCGTGGAGGCGGGTTTGGAGGTGTGTGGGGGGTTAAAATTGCGAAAAGTGGCGGGCGGACCCGATCCCACCACCATTCCGCCTCCACGCAATTTTGACGAAATC
>CM059434.1:342069-347069 GCA_030390025.1 Squalus acanthias | reverse complement strand
GGCTTTAATGGCCTCTCCCGCCTCTTGGAGGTGGGACGGAGTCGGGAACCCCGCGACTGATTTTGTGAAAATTGCGTGGAGGCGGGATGGAGTCGGGATGGGGTCGGAAACCCCGACCCCGCAAATTTAACCCCCCACACGCCTCCAAACCCGACTCCATGGGTCATTCAAAATCCAGCCCACACTGACTGATTCCAGTGTGAGTGAGCGGCTGAGACACTCAGGGCTGGATTTTGATAGACCCGTGGAGGCGGGTTTGGAGGTGTGTGGGGGTTAAAATTGCGAAAAGTGGCGGGTGGACCCGATCCCACCACCATTCTGCCTCCACGCAATTTTGATGAAATCATGTGCAGTGGTCCCGTCTCCGTCCCGCCTCCAAGAGGCAGGAGAGGCCATTAAAGCCCTTAACAAGCCCTAAATTGGCTCTGTAATGCCATTTTGAAATGTTTTAGCTAGTTTAACCCTTTTCTGACGTGAAGTACGCCTGGTGTGAAACACTCCAGTGAAACCTGGCGGGAGCACAAGTGGATAGCTGACTATGAGCTGCAGATCCACTATTACAACGGAGATGTGATGAAGGTAGTAGTAGTATTAGGTCTGAAAGTCGCCGCTGCTGCATTGAATGTCTTCAGAGACTGCCTGGCCTTTGCTGTGAGAGGACTTGGATGCAAAAAAAATTCTCTCTCTCTCTCTCTCTCCTTCTCCCCCCCATATTTTGCATCCAGGTCCACTCACATCAAAAGCAAGCCAGGCAGGTCCTCTCTCACCAACAGTCTCTAAGACTAGGCAATTGGCAATGATGACATCATCAGAGGCAACTTTCAGACTGAAAACACTAATTACTTCATGGGTTCCCACATGCTCCAACTCAATTGCCCAATTAGGTGAAAATTGCATCAATCTCCCACATCCAAATGCAGTCGGGTGGATAACACAAAATGCGGATGATACGACCCCAACCCGCCCCAGTATCAAAATCCAGCCCACACTGTCTGATTCCAGTGTGAGTGAGCGGCTCAGACACACACTGTCTGATTCCAGTGTGAGGGAGCGGCTCAGACACACACTGTCTGATTCCAGTGTGAGGGAGCTGCTCAGACACACAGTCTGATTCCAGTGTGAGGGAGCTGCTCAGACACACACTGTCTGTTTCCAGTGTGAGGGAGCTGCTCAGACACACACTGTCTGATTCCAGTGTGAGGGAGCTGCTCAGACACACAGTCTGATTCCAGTGTGACTGAGCTGCTGAGACACACAGGGCTGGATTTTGTCTTGGGGTCGGGTTGGGGTCGTGTAATCCACATTTCGTGTTTCCCCCCTGACTCCAGATTAATGTGGATGAATGATGCAATTTTCACTTAATTGGGCAATTGAGTTCCAGCATGTGGGAACCCATGAACTAATTAGTGTTTTCAGTCTGAAAGTCGCCTCTGATGATGTCATCATTGCTGACTGCCTTGTCTCTGAGACTGTTGGTGAGAGAGGACCTGCCTGGCTTGCTTTTGATGTGAGTGGACCTGGATGCAAAATATGGGGGGGAGAAGGAGAGAGAGAGAGAGAGAGAATTTTTTTTGCATCCAAGTCCTCTCACAGCAAAGGCCAGGCAGTCTCTGAAGACATTCAATGCAGCAGCGGCGACTTTCAGACCTAATACTACTACTACCTTCATCACATCTCCGTTGTAATAGTGGACCTGCAGCTGATAGTCAGCTGTCCACTTGTGCTCCCGTCAGGTTTCACTGGAGTGTTTCACACCAAGCGTACTTCACGGGCAACACGGTAGCATAGTGGTTAGCACTGGTGCCTCACAGCGCCAGGGACCCGAGTTCGAATCTGACCTCGGGTGACTGTCTGTGTGGAGTTTGCACATTCTCCCCGTGTCTGTGTGGGTTTCCTCCGGGTGCTCCGGTTTCCTCCCACAGTCCAAAAATGTGCGGGTTAGGTTGATTTGACTATGATAAATTGACCCTTAGTGTTAGGGGGGGATTAAATATGTGGGGTTATGAGGATAGGATGGGATATGTTAGGGGGAATTAAATACGTGGGGTTACGGGGGTAGGGTGGGATATGTGTACTGTGGGGATTAAAGCAGGGACAGGGTACTGGATTTGGATGATCAGCCATGATCGTATTGAATGGTGGAGCAGGCTCGACGGGCCGAATGGCCTACTCCTGCTCCTAGATTCTATGTTTCTATGTTTAAGAGGGTTAAACTAGCTAAAACGTTTCAAAATGGCATTACAGAGCCAATTTAGGGCTTGTTAAGAGCTTTAATGGCTTCTCCCGCCTCTTGGAGGCGGGATGGAGTCGGGAACCCCGCGACTGATTTTGTCAAAATTACGTGGAGGCGGGATGGAGTTGGGATGGGGTCGGAAACCCCGACCCCGCAAATTTAACCCCCCACACGCCTCCAAACCCGACTCCATGGGTCATTCAAAATCCAGCCCACACTGACTGATTCCAGTGTGAGTGAGCGGCTGAGACACACACTGTCTGATTCCAGTGTGAGCTGCTGAGACACACAGGGCTGGATTTTCATAGAGCCGTGGAGGCGGGTTTGGAGGTGTGTGGGGGTTAAAATTGCGAAAAGTGGCGGGCGGACCCGATCCCACTACCATTCCGCCTCCACGCAATTTTGATGAAATCGTGTGCGGTGTTCCCGTCTCCGTCCCGCCTCCAAGAGGCGGCAGAGGCCATTAAAGCCCTTAACAAGCCCTAAATTGGCTCTGTAATGCCACTTTGAAACGTTTTAGCTAGTTTAACCCTTTTCCTACGTGAAGCACGCCTGATCTGAAACACGCCAGTGAAACCTGGCGGGAGCACAAGTGGATAGCTGACTATCAGCTGCAGGTCCACTATTACAACGGAGATGTGATGAAGTTAGTAGTAGTATTAGGTCTGAAAGTCGTCTCTGATGCTGCTGCATTGAAGGTCTTCAGAAACTGCCTGGCCTTTGCTGTGAGAGGACCTGGATGCAAAATAAATTCTCTCTCTCTCTCTCTCTTCTCTCTCTTCTCTCTCTCTCCTCTCTCTCTCTCCTCTCTCCTCTCGCTCCTCTCTCTCTCCTCTCTCTCCTCTCTCTCTCTCCTCTCACTCCTCTCTCTCTCTCCTCTCTCTCACTTCTCTCTCTTCTCGGCGGGAGTTTCAGCGGCGGCAGTGGGCCTATAAAAGGCTCCAGAGACCAGGTAAGGCCTGAGAGCGTCGGCGGCAGTTTCAGCGGCGGCAGTGGGCCTATAAAAGGCTCCAGAGACCAGGTAAGGCCTCAGAGCGTCGGCGGCAGTTTCAGCGGCGGCAGTGGGCCTATAAAAGGCTCCAGAGACCAGGTAAGGCCTCAGAGCGTCGGCGGGAGTTTCAGCGGCGGCAGTGGGCCTATAAAAGTCTCCAGAGACCAGGTAAGGCGTACCAGTCTCCGAACTCGGAGGGAAAAATAATCAAAGTGTGACGTCACCAAAAAACAGGTAAGTGATTGGTTGGTGAGTATTTCTCTCTTTTTAAGCTTAAATTCTGTGGTGTTAAATTTCTAGGGTTTCTGTGGTGTCGTGGGGACAGTTGGTAAATAAAGCGCCCTAGAGTATATCTGTAACTGGGGTATTGAATACATTTTTAATTTAATTAAGGGAGTAGGTCATGACAGGTGAGATCAGCCCCGTGTTATGCTCCTCTTGCTCCATGTGGGAATTCAGGGATGCTGCCAGTGTCCCTGGGGACCACGTGTGCGAGAAATGCATCCAGCTGCAACTACTTGTAGACCGCATTGCGGCGCTTGAGCTGCGGGTGGATGAGTTTTGGAGCATACGCGATGCTGAGAGGGTCGTGGATAGCACGTTTAACGAGTTGGTCACGCCGCAGGGTAGGGCTGCAAAGGCAGAAGGGAAATGGGTGACCATCAGGCGGAGCAGCAGAGGCAGGCAGTGAGTACAGGGAACCCCTGCGGTCATCCCCCTTTCAAACAGGTATACCAATTTGGATACTGTTGAGGGGGATGACTCACCAGGGGAGACGGCAGCAGCCAACTTCCTGGCACCAGGGTTGCTTCTGCTGCTCAGAAAGGGAGGAAAAAGAGTGGGAGAGCAATAGTGGTAGGGGATTCTATCGTAAGGGGAACAGATAGGCATTTCTGTGGCCGTAAAAGTGACTCCAGGATGGTTTGTTGCCTCCCTGGGGCCAGGGTCATGGATGTCACTGAGCGGCTACAGGGCATTCTTAAGGGGGAGGGGGAGCAGGCAGAGGTCGTGGTTCACATTGGGACCAACGACATAGGTAGGAAGGGGGATGAGGTCCTGCATCAAGAATTTAGGGAGCTAGGCAGCAGATTAAAGAGCAGGACCTCAAAGGTTGTAATCTCTGGATTACTCCCAGTGCCACGTGCTAGTGAGTATAGGAATAGGAGGATAGAACAGATGAATGCGTGGCTAAAGAGTTGGTGCAGGAGGGAGGGTTTTAGTTTCCTGGATCACTGGGCCTGCTTCTGGGGAAGGTGGGACTTGTACAAGTCGGACGGTTTGCACCTGAACCAGAGCGGGACAAATATCCTTGCGGGGAGGTTTGCTAGCACTGTTGGGGGGGGTTTAAACTAACTTGGCAGGGGGATGGGATTCAGAGTGGAGCTACAATAGGGGGTGATGTACAGTCAAATATAGAGAAAAAAACAAGTCAGCTTGGAAGACAGGTGTAAGGGGTGACCTGCGGCTCTGTGCTTAGCCTGGGTGCTAGTGCGAGGTTAGGCCTTGTTGCCTGTTCTGGTCTCCAGCCAGCCTGATAACACTAGACACCTGTGAGTGGTTCGACCCACTCGCCCTTACGGTTCTGACACTGGACTTAGGTGCGAGAGCAATAATGCAGAGAAAAACTCAGGTAGACCCGGTCGAATAGTGCGAAATGGAAAATCTTTATTGCATATTATTCAAGATTATGACTCTATGACTCTCTTCTCTCTCTCTCTTCTCTCTCTCTCTCCTCTCTCTCTCTCTCTCTCTCTCTCTCTCTCTCCTCTCTCTCTC